>CABHPQ010146371.1:0-20335 GCA_902168405.1 Peromyscus aztecus
TTTTTTTTTTTCTTAGTAGGTTCTGGGGATTGAACTTGGGTTCTCATGCTTGTGAGGCAAGCACAAGCCTTCTCCCCATCCCCTGCATTCTTAATTCTTCCATTGATTAAACCCAAAATTTCATCAGCACTCTTGGGAGTGTCTGGATACTCACTTTTCCAGTCAGGAGAGACTACATATGGACACACAGAGAATTGTGGATTTAGGTAGCAGTTTGCTAACTCTGACAGTGGACTTGGTAAACCTGTTCTCTATTTTTATTGGACTGGAAAGAGGAAGGAGGAAGTGGGGGAATTCTAGAGCCATTGTCAGAAGAGTCAAGGTCATAATCAGGTCCACAGGATTGATAGTTGAGACGAGTTCAAAACAAGGTCCAAGGTAAGAACAATAGATCAAACTAGTGTTTGAGGGCTGAGAATGTGCCAAGGCACCTTGTCATGTGACACCTCACCTGAACCCAAAGAGAAAAACCACTTGAAAGAGTCCCAGGATGAATGAGCTGCACCCAAGGAAGAAATGAAAATTACTAAGCAAAGCACTTAGAGGTTTTTATTAGACAATACTCCATTCATAACTTTTCAATTACCCTCTAACTAGTACCTTAAGTAATCAGAAAGTTCATGGACTGTAATAGGTTTTAAAAAATATAATGCAAACAAGTGTTCAGACACTAGCATAGAGTAGCAAAAATTTGAATGAATGAACATTCACAGCGTACACTGTCTGCTGAGAACTGGACTCAAGACATCTGCAAGAGCGGTACATACTCTTAACCACTCAGTCATCACTCCAGCCCCAACAGCTTTGACTCAAGTGAAGACAGACAAATGCACAGAAAACTGCCTGGGTGTGGGAGTGTACATCTTTAATCCTAGCACTTGGGAGGCAGAAGCAGAAGGGTCTCTCAGAGTTTGAGGCCAGCAAGCACAACGTAGAGAGAGCCTGTCTCAAAAAAACCCAGACAAATCCCAGTACTCGGGAGGCAGAGGCAGGCGGATCTCTGTGAGTTGGAGGCCAGCCTGGGGTACAGAGTGAGTTCCAGGACAGGCTCCAAAGCTACACAGAGAAACCCTGTCTCAGAAAACCAAAAAAAAAAAAAAAAAAAAAAAAAGACCCCGGACAGGTGTTGTGCAGGCTAGTTTCATGTCAACTTGACACAAGCCGGAGTCATAGAAGAAGGAGTCTCAATGGGATCAGGCTGTAGGTAAGCCTTGCAGCATCTTCCTAAATAGTGATTGATGGGGGAGGGCCCAGCCCATTGTGGGTGGGGCCACTCCTGGGCTAGTGGTCCTAGAAGATATAAGAAAGCAGGCCGAAGAAAGCCATGAGAAACAAGCCTGTAAGCAGTACTCCTCTGTGGTCTCTGTATCAGCTCCTGACTCCAGTTCAAAGGTCACCTCCCTTGTGAAAGACGTTTCCAGTCAAAATCAGGCATTCCTTGTTCTCTGCTCTGAAAAGTGATGGCTCAAAATCTGGACATATTGTCGGACAGTAAATTCTCTTTCTCCCCACTCTCATTTCAGAGCTACAGATATAAAAGTTAATTCATGCGCTGGGCGGTGGTGGCGCACACCTTTAATCCCAGCACTCGGGAGGCAGAGGCAGGCGGATCTCTGTGAGTTCGAGGCCAGCCGGGGCTACCAAGTGAGTTCCAGGAATGGCGCAAAGCTACACAGAGAAACCCTGTCTCGAAAAATCAAAAAAAAAAAAAAAAGTTAATTCATTTAACCAGCTGTCTTTAATAAAGGAAAAATAGAGAAAAACAACCAAAAATTACACATGTCAATCGTCTATCATCAAATTTTTTTTAAAAATTTATTTATTTATTATGTATACAGTGTTATGCCTACATGTATGCTTGCAGGCCAGAAGAGGGCACCAGATATCATTGTGGATGGTTGTGAACCACATGCTGGGAATTGAACTCAGGACCCCTGGAAGAGCAGCCAGCACTCTTAACTGCTGAGCCATCTCTCTGCCCCCCCTTTTTAAAGATTTATTTATTTATTATGTATACAGCATGTATGACTGCATGCCAGAAGAGGGCACCAGATCTCATTACAGATGGTTGTGAGTCACCATGTGGTTCCTGGGAATTGAACTCAGAACCTCTGGAAGAGCAGTCAGTGCTCTTAACCTCTGAGCCATCTCTCCAGCCCATCTGTCATCAAAATTGATGGCAGTGTTGGCCTCTGAGATAGCTTGGCAGGAAAAGGCATTTGCTTCATAATCTGATGATCTGAGACCTTTCAGGGCCCCAGGGCCCACATGGTTGAAAGAACAGACTCCCAGAAGTTGTTCTCTGGTCTTCATATGCATGTGGTGTTGTATACACACATGTGCACCCACATATATACATAATCTCCATTTTACGAAGTTGCTTAAGGGCATGTTCTGCACTCAGTGTATTCCCACCTCCCTGAACATCTGTTCTCCTTTCATCATCTATTTCTCCTATAGTCTTTGTGCTCACAGATAAGCACTAGGGGAACCTGGAATGTTAAACACACACAGGATTGTTCCTTCAAGGGAAGAGATACATAACCTGTTATCTGCCCCAAAGCCTGGGAGCAGATGTGGTTAATACCCTGGTGACCTTCGTGCTGTGTGACTGAGACCACACACTGGATCCTCCTCCTGCCAGACCCTTATGGGAGCTTGTTTCTCCTCAGTCAATCTATAGAACCCATCTTTAGGAAGGTGTCCCATGTACTTTACAAAGATGTACACTTGTCTGATCTTTATTTAATGTACTCTGTTCCTCAAGGAAATTTATGTCTGCTTTATTGTGCACATGAGATTGAGTTGTTTATCACCAGGAAAGTTTCACCAAATTGTGCTATGCTTAAAGGTGCCTAAAATAAACCACTGTGGGTCAGACTCCTGAAGTTTGAACCAGCACTAGCTGCATAGTTGTATTGAACTGAACTACATTCTTGCCTCCCGAGGATCAGTACTCTGCTGGCCGTGGTGGCTGCAGAGACAACAATAAGATCAACAGGTATCCTGTGATTGGAGGACAGGCGATGAAATGGTGACTCAATACATTCCTGGGGTGACAGGACTTGGGGAGGCTAGCATTCTGGCTGGTCCCCTCCAGTGAAGCACAGCCGTCCTGCTTGTGTACTGTGAGGGGAAGACATATGTGAAGCACCGCCTCCTCTCCGTTTCACATGGTTCAGTTTGGTCCCTTTGCTTGTCCATGTCCCCACCAGACCACACGATGAATGAGAGCATTGTGCCCTTACTGCCTAAGCCAGGACCCTGCAGGCAGGAAGTGCTCAGCTAGCGTTCGTCCAGTGAGTGCATGAAGGAAGCACTTGTGTTAGATTTCAAAGCCCAGCCTGACGCAGTGTATAGAGAAGAGGTCAGCTTGCGAGAGACGACAGTCAAGAAGAAACAATGATGGGTTCACTCAAGGACCCAAGACCCTGGAAGAGCCTGGCACACGGCAGACATTGCGTGAGTGTGTGTTGGATGAGTAGTACAGACAAGCCAAAGCAGAGATCTGTGGAGAGTCTGTGGTGGCTCCAGGGAACTGCTGTATTTGGCTAGAAGCAAACAGTGCGTGAAGTAGGATGAACCTGGATCATGAAATAAAGGAGAAAGTTACCGAGTGATACACTCTGAACACAGACCTATGTGTGTTATGATAAACACCTGACAAAAGGAAATTAGGAGCCGGGTGGCCGTGGTGGCACACGCCTTTAATCCCAGCACTTGGGAGGCAGAGCAGGCGGATCTCTGTGAGTTCGAGGCCAGCCTGGTCTACAGAGTGAGTTCCAGGACAGCCAAGGCCACACAAAGAAAGCCTGTCTCGAAAGAAACTGCGTAGAAAGGTATTAAAATCGGCTCTACTTCCTTGAGTCTGTATTAGTCAGACAGTGGAAAGATAAGGATTGTTATGCCAACAAAGGAACACATTGGCAGTTAGGAAGTACTTATAATTGTGGAGACTGGTGGTTTGAATAGGTATTGCCCCCCCCCCCAGAATCATGTGTTTGAATGCTTGACCCGTAGGGAGTAGCCCTGTCAGGAGATATGGCCTAGTTGGAGTAGGTGTGGCTTTGTTGGAGGAAGGGTGTCACTGTGGGGGGTGCTCCTTGAGGTCTCATATACTCAAGCTGTGCCCAGTGTGGTATACAATTCACTTCCTGTTGCCTGTGGATCAAGATGTAGAACTCTCAGCTCCTTCTCTAGCACCATGTCTGCCTGTACACTGACATGTCCCACCATGATGATAATGGACTAAACCTCTAAAACTGTAAGCAGCCCCAATTAAAGTTGTTTTTCTGTTTTGTTTTGTTTTTCAGGACAGGGTTTCTCTATGTAACAGCCCTGGCTGTCCTAGAACTTGCTTTGTAGACCAGACTAACCTCTCAAGAGATCTGCCTGCCTCTGTCTCCCGAGTGCTGAGATTAAAGGCACATGCCACCACGGCTGGCTCCAGTGAAATGTTTTAATAAGAGTTGCTGTGATCACAGTGTCTCTTCACAGCAATAGAAACCCTAATTAAGACTGAGACAAAGGTTGAAGAATCTGAATCTTTCTGTTATTCTGAGTGATGATATGCAATATAGGCATGACTCAGAGATAAAAAAAACTTCTTTGTGTGGCCAAGAGCACCTGTTGCACAAGCCGGAGGACCTGGGTTCAGAGCCCCAACATCCATGTGAGAGGGTAGGTACAGTCACACACGTGCCTGTTGCCCCAGTGCAGGGGAAGCAGGGGCAGGAGAATGGCTGGTGCTGGCTTTCCAGGCAGGGTACTCCAGGTTCAGTGAGTGCCCGTGTCAAAAGGGAACAGGGCAGATGGTGGTAGAGCAGGACGATTGTTGTCCTAACAGTCTGTCACCTTTGGTAGCCAGCAGAGTGACAAGCTACAGGAGGCAAGAAGACAGTTCAGCTCGACATGATGCAGTAAACTGTGTTGGTTCAAACTTCATGAGTCTGACCCCATGTGGTTCACCTTGGGCATATTTAGGCACAGCACAATTGGGTGAAAACTTTCCTGGTGGTAATTAACTTACTCCCGTGTGCACAATACAAACTAAGCTAAATACAGATCAGATGTGATGACGTCAAAACTCTTTGTAAAGCCCATAAAGATAGGTTCTATAGACTGACTGAGAAAAACAAATTTACAGTAAGGGTCTGGGGAAGGACCTGGTGCCAGGAAATCTCCAGCCACACAGATAGTGCAAAGGTCACCAGTCTTCTGGGCAGATAATGAGTTTTGTGTTCCTTCCTTTGAAAGAACAACCCTGAGGGCTTCACATTCCACATTTCCCTAGTGCGTGTCTTAAGCACAAAGACCTCCATGCCCTCTGATGTCCTTCTCTGGCCTTTGCCTGCACACACGTGTGCATATGTACTTCACATATACATGTACACACATAAAACATGCAGACATACATATACAAAAGTTAATACTTGATCCAGTTTTCAGTTCTAAGGGTTGAACCTAGGGTCTCATACCTGATACACAAGTTCTATACCCTGCTAGCTCCAAGTACTTGATATCCCTGTCAGATCTTACTAGGTGTGGTGGTACATGCCTGAAGTCCTGGAACTTGAGAGGCAGAGCTGATAGGACCGGGAATTAGAAGCCAGCCTGGCCCTGTCTTAAACAAAAGCAGAGATGGGGGTGTGACTCCGTTGGCAGAGTGTTTGCCTCGAATGTACAGCCCTGAGTTTGATCCTCAGCACTCCATAAACGACCTGGTAGCAATGCCTATAATCCGGTGTTTGAGAAGTAGAGGAAGGAGGATCAGAAATTCAGTCAGTGGCTGGAGAGACAGCTTAGTGATTGAGAGCACTTGCTGCCTTTCCAGAGGACAGAAGTTCGGTTCCCTGCACCCACGTCAGGTAGTTGTAAGCTGCCTGCAACCCCAGTTCCGGGTGAACCAACACCCTTTTCTGGCCTCTGCAGACACCTGCACACATGTGATATTCACTTATATAGACCTACACATAAATTTGAAAAAAAATTTAAATCTTTTAAAAAGAAGTTTAAGTTCATCCTTGGCTATGTAGCATGTTTAAGGCCAGTCTGGACCGTATGATACCCAGTCTCAAACAAAGAGACACACAACTCCACCCTTGAGTAGGTGCTAATGAGAACAGATCCCTTAAAAGGAGGTATTGGGGGGGGTCAATTGTCAGTTCTTTTGGTTTGTTTGTTTGTTTGCTTGTTTGTTTTCAAGACTGGGTTTCTTTGTGTGGCCTTGGCTTCTCTGTAGACCAAGCTGGCTTCAAACTCAAGAAATCCACCTGCTTCTACCTCTTGAGTGCTGGGATTAAAGGTGTGTGCCACCACTGCCAGGCATCACGTCTGTATTACAGAATCCATATACATTTTTTAAATTCGATCATCACAACATTGTGTGCAGAAAGTAAGAGCCTCATCTTACCATTGCAACCATACAGGAACCAACAGCTTTTCCCCCAGAATAACCTTATTTCTAACTTTAGAACCCAAGCCCCAACACAGGGAATCTCATTGAAATTATCTGAAGCCAGCCTAGCCATAAATTCTTCTGTGTTCCGCTGTGTGCAGGCGTACATGCGTATGTTTGCACACGTGCCTGGAGGTCAGGAGTCATCTGCAGAGCTTCTGTTGTCACTGGACAGTTTTTCTGGAGTCAAGTTCTTGCTTAGTCTTACAGCTTGCATAGTAGGCTGGGTTGGTAGCCCAGTGAGCCCTGGGGATCTTCTTGGTTTTGCTTCCCCACTACTGGGATTACAAGCAGATGCCACCACCCCTGGCTTTTTGTATGTGAGTGCTGAGATTCAAACTCAGGTCCTTAAACCATCTTATCAGCTCAGTCTCACTATGTTTCCTTGGCTGGTCTCGAACTTATCATATAGATCAAGCTGACTTTGAACTCATAGATCTGCCTGCCTCTGCTCCTTAGTGCTGATATTAAAGACATGTGCTACCATGCCTGGTAAAAGAAATCTTTTTTTTCTTTTTTTAAATAATTTATTTTAATTTTATATGCATTGATTTTTGCCTGCATGTATGTCTGTGTGAGGGTGTCAGAAGCCTTGGAACTGGAGTTACAGACAGTTGTGAGTTGCCATGTGAGTGCTGGGAATTGAACCTGGGTCCTCTGGAAGATTAGTCAGTGTTCTTAACCACTGAGCCATCTCTCCAGCCCCAATCTTTTTTTTCTTAAAGACTGATTTATTTATTTGTGTCTGTGTGTGTAGGTCCATGTGTGTGCAGGTATCTGTGGAGTCCAGAAGAGAGGTCAGATTCCCTGGAGCTGTGGTTACAGGCAGTTCTGAGCAAGCTGATGTGGGTGCTGGTAACTAAACTTTAGTCCTCTGTTTTGTTTTGTTTTTAAAAGCCAATGTTTAAAAAAAACAGTTAAAAAATAAGCTGCAAAGAAATATTTTGTAAATGGGATTACCTTTAAATGAAGAACTTTTGTTCATCAGGTAATACCAACAGAGCAAACAGGCCGTCTATAGGGTAGGTATGTGACTGACAATGTGTGTATCTAGTTAAGGAATTACTGTTAGGATATATAAAGAATTCTTTAGGGCTGAAGAGAGCACTAGGCAGTTAAAAGCATGTGCTGTTTGTTTGTTTGTTTGTTTGTTTTCGAGACAGGGTTTCTCTGTGTAGCTTTGGAGGCCGTCCTGGAACTCGCTCTGTAGACCAGGCTGACCTCGAACTCACAGAGATCCACCCGTCTCTGCCTCCCGAGTGCTTGAGATCTAAGGCATGTGCCACCACCGCCCGGCCCATATTTTCTTCTAAGAAGACTGCTTTTCAAAACAGTGACAATGGTTTGAATGTATACTAAAGGACACCATACAGCCACCAGATTACATGCTTCTTTTGTTATACCCACCACAGACCCTAGCAAGTTCTTAGCTGGTCAAAGTGTTCTGCTCTTTGGGGTAGTACTGAGAGTAGGCCTGAGGATTGGATGGTGCCAACCTATTCCTCTAACGTCTAGAGTGTTACATTCTTCGAGAAATTAGTCACTGTTCACAAATGGCTTGATACCCCACATGACATCAGCATCATCTATTTGGTGGTGTGCTTGCATAATGCCAGTAGTGAAGGGATCCCAGGGGTAAACAGTTCATCTGTCTCAATGTGGCCTGTTCCAAGACAGTATTCAAGCAAGCTTGAAAAGACAGCAAAGGGGCATTGATCTTGTAATCATTACCTAGGATCTTTCCCAGGATCCAATGCCGGCTAAGATTGTTGATGACTTCTCTCACCCAGCAGCCTGCATAGTACTTACTGGCTTTAGGAAAGCTAGCCAGTAGAATGGAAGAAGCTTCAAGGTCAGGTCCTGATTGATTTTTCCTACAACCAAAGTATGTGGTGTCTTCAGCAATAGGATCTAGCCATCTCGTTGTGGTGGTAAGCAATGTATGTTTTTTTGTTTTGTAGTTTTAGACAGCATCTAACTCTTTATCCAGGTTGGCCTGGAACTTACTCTGTAGCCTAGGCTGGCTTCAAACTCATGGGTGATTATTCTTCCTATGACTCCTCGGAGCTGAAATCACAGGTGTGAGCCACCCTACCTGCTGGTACCCTTTATCTTATACCTAGTCGAGTCTCACTACTAGTACTTCCTGCCTTGGCATATATCTTCGCCCTCAATGTTCCCTATGTTGATTACCTGAGGAATCCCTTTAAAATACAGCTTCTCTACCTCTTCTCTACCTTTCTTCTGATAGTCCTAACCATTCTTTGCGCAGTACCAATCTCTGTGATTTCTCTAAAAGTGTGGTCATCTAGCCATTCATCATTAAACACTCTGTTTCCAGGCATTGAACTAAGGCCTGGAAAGTTAAATAGTACTTTGGCAGACATACTATTGTGACTGGCTGTGTTGATTCCTGCTAGGAAAATGTTGAAGAGGCAGATTCAAGAGGCCTGTGAGTTTGAGATCAGCCTGTGTTACACCAGAGGAGCTGGGGAGACAGCTCAGTTAGAAAAGAAGCACCTCAGGCTGCTCTTCCAGAGAGCCGAGTTCAGTTTCCAGCACCCACACCAGGCAGCTCACAGGAGATCTGACACTCTCCTCTGGTCTCTGGAGACACCTGCGCTGACATGCGCATTCCAACACATGTATACATATCGTTAGCAATAAAAATAAACGCAACCTTAGAGAAAAGAAGTGTTTGTCATACAAGCAAGAAGACCTGAGTTCACTGGGCGGTGGTGGCGCATGCCCTAGATCCCAGCACTCAGGAGGCAGGGGCAGGTGGATCTCTGTGAGTTCAAACAAACCAAAAAAAAAAAAAAAAAAAAAAAAAAAAAGCATGCATCTGTAACCAAAGTGCTAGGGAGGTAGGGATAGGAATTGGGCCTTACTAGCCAGTCTAGCCGTATTGGCAAGCTCCAGGTTTAGTGAGAGAAAAAAAATAAGGTGCTTGTGATTGAGGGAGACAATTAATGTCAACCTATGGCTTCCATACGCACACACAGTTACACACATGTCGGTACATGTCACATACAAATACATCACTCACACACAAGCAATTCTGCATGCTACAGCATGGACATGAACAAGTACATAGAACTTGTGGTTCTCACCAGCCAAAATACAGAACAGGCTTCAACAGGTCATGGGATTGGGAAAAAGGGTGTGCTAGAAGAAACTTATAGTCAGCATCTAGATTCAGACCAGATTTAGGAACCAGCGTTAATATGTGTACAAAACAAGAGCTGGCGATGTGGCAGAGTATAGATTTGAAACAACCATCAGTCTGAAGAACAGAATGCTGTCTGCCCTGCATCTTTGATTCTTTGAGTTCTTAGGAGGTGAGGGGTTAGGATCAGATGTAGAGCGTTGTCTAAAAAGGAGACAAGTGTCGCTAGGGCATCGGCGGGCCGAGGTAGGCCAGGGAAAGCCCTCACTTTCATGTAGAACCTAGCACCACCGCAATCTCTTGACGAGGGTCACTTTTAGTGTCCAGGGCAATGGCTTCTGGCATTATAACGGGCTCTGTCGGCAGTGTGTAAGCAGCAGAGTGTCCTTAGATGAACAGAAGACATTGAAAAGAGGCAACGAGAGGATGGCTCGACGGCTCAGCGAGTGAAGGCACTTTGGACAAGCCTGGTGGCCCAGGTTAGATTCCCAGAACACATGTGAAGGTGTAAGGAAAGAATGGACTCTCCTCTGATCTCTACAAAACACCCACATATACACATGCAGACACAGACCCACACTAATACAAATTTTAAATCAATTTTTTTTAAAAAGGAAGCAGAGTGAGAAAGGGAGGAAATGGATGCTGTAGGAAGGGCCCTGACTGACAGGTTTATAAGTGTATAGAGACACTTAGTTCTGGCAAATGCACGAACTGTGTAGGCTACTGACTACTGATACATTCACAGTCTTGAGTGATAATCACAAACAATTGAAATTTGAGTTACGCTTGTGAAATTTATTCTGAGAGAACTGTCTTTATCTTCACATTTCAGGAGCTGGCATGAAGTCTGACACACAACTTCCAAGAATATATGTGTAAATTGATTAATAAAGTTGGAGAAGTAGGGAACACTTCCCCCCTCTCCCCATCACATGCGCACAGTGGTGATTTCTTCCTGGTGTGATAAGAATGAAAAAAAAACAAAAAAGAGAGAATGAGAAAGAGAATCAGAGTCTGTACCAAGGATTCTTCTGGCCGTGTGTGAGGAGGCGTTGAGACAAATTCCATGGCAGTTAGAAAGTAAACTGGCTGCCAAGATGGGGAGGAAGGAACAAGCCATGACCCTCTACAGTCCTGAGGTCTCCAAAGTAAAAGGGAACCGGAAATACCAAAGGGTGAGGAGACAGAAGGTCAGAGGGGAAGACGGGGACTTGACTTAAGGACAGAGCTAGACAGAAAAGACCACCTTAGAAATGTTGACTTTTAAACAAGAGATAAGGAAACAGGTGTACAAATCAAACCCACATGGGGATATTGAGGTAGAGAGAGACAGGAGACTTTGGGTAGCTGGGGCTAGCTTCTCGGGCACTATTTCCCTCATCCTTGCAGCCCACCCTTCCTACCAACAAACAATCGATATCACCCCGGAAGCGGCAGCAGTACGTGGATCAGGCATACACCTACACCCGGATGTTCTGTGGCAGCCTCTCTGGCTTTAGCATCCTGCTGCTCATCATCACGGCCCCACTGAGCTGGGTGCAGTTCCTGGTGACCAACAATGGCCTTGAGCTCTACGCAGGACTCTGGACCTTATGCCATCATGAGCTGTGCTGGAGCCACATACCCAAGCCACCCTGTGAGTGTCACAAAAGTCAATGCCACAGGCCCCACTGTTCCAGGGCTTCCGGCCAAATTGCGCTTTTGCCTTTCTTCCTTCAAGATCTTTGGATCTGAGACAAGTTGTGAATGTGACTGCCCTTTCTGTTGGTATCCAGCAGATGTCCTCTTTCCTCGCCCAGGTTGATTCCTGTCACAAATGATTATAAACTGGTGGTATTCTTTTGACATTTATAAGATGCTATTATGTAAGCTTGGGACAGGTTTGGATACAGGTGACACACACGATTGATACTTGGGTATCCGTTTTATGTGGACCACTCCTCTTTCTAGATCAAGGCTGCTGCTTCTTCTTCTTCTTCTTCTTCTTCTTCTTCTTCTTCTTCTTCTTCTTCTTCTTCTTCTTTTTTTTTGTTTTGTTTTGTTTTTTTGTTTTTTGAGACAGGGTTTCTCTGTGTAGCTTTGCGCCTTTCCTGGAACCCGGCTAGACCAAGGCTTCTTATTGACCTATACAGGTGGGCCCTTTTGTACCAAAGGTCCTAAGAGTTTCAACACTTTGACAGCTAAGCTTGCTGCCCTTCAAAAGCTGAAATCCGGGGCAGTGGCGGCACATGCCTTTAATCCCAGCACTCGGGAGGCAGAGGCAGGCAGATCTCTGTGAGTTCAAGGCCAGCCTTTGGGCTACAAAGTGAGCTCCAGGACAGGCACAAAGCTACACAGAGAAACCCTGTCTTGAAAAAGCACTTGCTTAGTCTTTCAAAGGACCTGGGTTGTGGTTCCCAGCACCTGTGTCAGATGGCTCCCAGCTGCCAGTTCCTCCAGCTCCAGCGGATCTGACAGCCAACCTGTGGCCTACACTCACACACAAATAAAAAATAACAGCAAATCTCTTGATAAGCAGAAAGAGTTTTGGTTCTATAGGACATGAAGGTTTGAATTCAGTGTTAGGACCTTTGGTTCTGGTTTACTTTGTTTGTTTGTTTGTTTGTTTGTTTGTTTTGTTAGGTGGATTAAAAGACAAAAGCAATGAAGTTAACTAAATACGGATGTTATAAACGCTGAAGTGTTTCATTGGGCTGTGTAATTTGTGGCATAAGATTCTTGTGAGTAGAACTGGTTAATTGAGAGTGTTAGACTCTAAGGTCAAGCCTTGCTTGCTCACAAGAAGCTGCAAGGATCCATGTGGCTCTTTAGGAACGGAGGGGTGAAGTTAGAGACCATCGCAGGATGAATAGATGTACATAGTCCCCTTATGGGGACAGAGGATGTGCACTCTGTGTCTTAGAACGCTCAGGCAGAGTGCCTTCGTCCTTTGAATATTAAACTCAGATTGGGAATATGTCTGGTAGTTGATGCAGCAGGAAGACATCACAGGTCCCCAGTTCCACAAAAAGAAAAATTAAAATAAAAATGGAGGGTGCCAGGAGTAGTGATGCACATTTTAATCCCAGCACTTGGAAAGCAGAGGTAGGAGGGTCTCTGTGAGTTCAAGGCCAGCCTGGTCTACATAGTGAGTTCCAGGACAGCCAGGGCTACATAGAGTGACCATGTCTCAAAAAGAAGGCTGTGTTGTGAATAAGTAGACAGTGTGCTTGCCTACCATGTGCAAGGTTTATGCAAAGCGTTAGCCAGGTGTGGTAGCATCTGGTTATAATCCTAGCACTCAGAAGGTAGAGACAGGAGGATCAGAAGTCAGTTCAAGAAAGCCTGGGCTACACAAAACTTTATCTCAAAAAGAAAATGATCGCCGGGTGGTGGTGGCGGCGGCGGTGGCAGCGGCGGCGCACGCCTTTAATCTGCACTCGGGAGGCAGAGCCAGGCGGATCTTTGTGAGTTCGAGGCCAGCCTGGTCTACAGAGCAAGATTCAGGAAAGATGCAAAGCTACAGAGAAACCCTGTCTGGGGGGGGTGGGATAAGAATGTCATAAACTGCCAAGGGCAGGAAGTGCAGAGGGTGTGAAGGGATTCAAGACTGGGCTCCTAGACAAAGAAAACCAAGCCGTGGAGTCACTCAGGCTCTCTAATGTCCAGCTGACATTCATTGTTTATGTTTTGTTTTATCTCCACAGTCCAGGTTTTCCTGTTTATTAGAGTGTCAGTGCCAAAAGGTGCTATCCAAGCTTAGCCTTACAGCTCAGTAGTTCACACACGTAAAAGAGGAAATCGACATTTCCAAACATAATATTCAAATCGATCCAGCTTGGGCCAAGTTCTCTGCTGCAGACAAGAACTGATTGGGGTATTGAGAGCTAAGTACTGCAAAAGATACCTAGGTCACAGGGCTTCATACAGAACCATCTGGACTGATGGGTCTCAAGGTTACATGGGCTGCTCATTCTCAGTGACCCAGTCTTTAGAATATATGCTGCCTTTAAATTATTTTCTTTTTTAATGTGACTAACTTGTTGTGGTCAGGTTTATGATTTCTGTCAATGGAAATGATTTTTTTTTAGCATAAGGAACAGGCTTTAGAGAACAAAATGAAATTTATGAGGCAAATCTTTTTTTTTTTAAAGCAGCTTTGTTTTATTTAGCTTGCTTTTATTTTATTTTATTTTTTAGATAGGGTCTCATGTAGCCTTCTCAGGCCTCCAGCTGACTACGAAGGTGAGGACAACCTAGAACTTGCAATCCTCTTGCCTGTACGTCCAAAGTTCTGGGATTACCTGTATGTGCCACCTCACCTGGATAAAACTCAAATAATCTTTGTTGGTTTGTTTGTTTTGAGACAGGCTCTCAACTCTGTAGCTCTGACTGTCCTAGAACTCACAATGTAGACCAGGCTGGCCTCGAACTCTCAGAAAAATTCCTATATTCTCGTAAGTTTGGGCTTGAAATCATTGCAGTATAGAAGCTAAAGTAAGTGCAGCTCCATTTTGTAGTCTCCAGTTGACAAGGCCTACAATCATAAGAGAAAAAAACGGAGAAACCAACTCCAAGTTCACTGGGCCAAGTAGTGACTGTGATAGACTATTTTATAGCCATTGAAAACTATGTTTGTGGGGCTCAGTCTGCAAAGTGCTTGAGGTACAAGCATGAGGATCTGAGTTTAGATCCCCAACACCTAGGTAAGAAAGTATGCTGGGTGGTGGTGGCACACGCCTTTAATCCCAGCACTCGGGAGGCAGAGGCAGGCGGATCTCTGTGAGTTCGAGGCTAGCCTGGTCTACAGAGTGGGTTCCAGGACAGCCAGGCTACACAATGAGACCCTGTCTCGAGAAGAGCAACAACAAAAATCTGAAAATGCCAGACATGCTGATGCACACTTGTAATCTCAGCACTTGGGAGGCGGAGGCAGAAGGATCAGAGTTCAAGGTCTGCAGTTACATAGCAAGTTTGAGGCTAGCCTGGGCCACATGAGAGCTGTCCCAAACAACACAAAACAAGTAAGATAAAACAATGCAATAAAATGCTAAGGATGGCTACTCTACTCAGTGAGACTGGTTGATTTTCCTCTTGTGTCATTATACTTAGTGGCCATTGCAATATTTAGATTGAACATTCATTGCTTTTAGAACTAGAATTAAAAACAAAAAAAAAAGGTTTAAGCTGATTTGTGATGGTAATCACTCCTCTTAGAAGCTAACAACAGATATATTGATGTATTACTCCTAATTTATCAATAAAGGCTCTGTCTTCACAGTAAAGAAAATCCACATAACCAGGTAATGGTAGTGTATACCTGTAATTCTGGCACAGACTCAGGAGGATCAAGAATTCAATGCCCGATTGGGATGCACAGTGAAACCCTGTATCAGAAGGGGATGGGGGCGGTATCGAACTGACAATGAAAACTTAGTAAGAAGATCTTATTAGTGTCCATGGTGCCACATGGCAAACTCCATTTCATCTTATTTTGTCCACTTAGTAAAGAAGATCTTATTAGTGTCCATGGTACCGCATGGCAAACTCCATTTCGTCTGGCTCCCATCTCTGAGACTTTAATCTAACTTTAATTATATACTCATTTGTTTGCTTATTTGAGACTGAGTCTCAAGTAACCCAGGCTAGCCTGGAACTCAGTATGTAGCTCAGGCTGACCTGGAACTTCCTGTTGCCATGTCCTGAGTGCTGGGATGGCAGGTGTGTGCCACTATGCCTGGCTCTCCAGCTTTCTTTGAGGATATTACTTACTGGACTAACCAAGCCTTTCCTCTCCTTGTAGATTACCTCGAATATTCCAGGGCCTTGTTCATTATCTCTGTCCTCTGCATGGTTGCTGGCTTTGGCTTGCTCTTCAGCTCTTGCCGCCCTGCAGAAAGAATTGTGTCAGCTGAGTTGGATCTGAAGGTGTCCATCCTCAGCTTCTGCTCAGGTACTGACTGGCAAGGTAACACACCAAGGTAAAACAGTTAAGGAAACTGAGATTTTCTGGGGGCTTTCATGGTCTTCCAACATCACACCAAGTGGCTAGCTCCCTGCCCTATCTCATTGCATAGAACATGCCTTAGGGTTGGGGATTTAGCTCAGTGGTAGAGCGCTTGCCTAGCAAGCACAAGGCCCTGGGTTCGGTCCTCAGCTCTGAAAAAAAAAAAAATGCCTTAAACTGTCTTATGCCAAGGGGGAAGGACCCCTTCTTTCTCCCATCTTGGCTAATCCCGGGTCTTTCATCTTTTGATCTTTGCCATGGATATGATCCCTGCAAATGAAAGAGGAGCTGGGGGTGGCAGCCAAGGCAGATGGAAGATGCTGATAGGTTGTGACATCTTTCCTTGTGGCCCTAGCTTTCTGCTTGCTCCTCTGCCTCAACCTGTTTCTGGCCCAGGTTGAATGGTACACAAAGAGCGCCATGGAGTCAGTGTTCCTGTGGGCCTATTATCTTAATTGGTGCAGTGACGTCTTGCATGTCTGTGCTGGTGAGTCAGCCCCCTGCTCTGTGCTTAGGAGGAGGGAACAGGAAATCATTTCTGCAACAGGAGGTAGAACCGAGAAGAAATAGAAGCATGGCAGGTTTATATGTGGAGAGGCAGTGTGGTGTGGTGGGGAAAGCATAGGTTTGACAATCAAAAGCCTACAATTAGTAACTTGTTCTCTCACAAAATGAGGTGTGGATGGGTTAAGTGACTTGCTTAAGGGCACACAGAAAACAATAGCACCATTGTTGAAATCCAGGGGAGTCAAGCTTTATTCTAACCAGACTGGAGGATAAATTAACCCCCGGGGGGGGGGGGGGGGAGGATTTACTGAAAAGAGGCCTTTTAAGACTGAGTATGAAATGATGAATATGATTTTTAAAAGCTAAAAGACAATCTGTCTGTTAAAGACAATCTGTCTGTTAAACCTCTCCTCAATTTTCCCCCTCTTCTAGGGATCGTCTCTTTTCTCAACTATGTAACTTTCCAATCTCATCCTCCTGATCCAAGTGACGGTATGACCCCACAGCAGAAGTCCAGGCCGGGCTTCAGGCCAGTGCCAACAACAGCCCCTGCTGCCTCTGGAAAGTCAAGTCCTGAGATGCAGTTTCTAAGTGGGAGAGGGGAGAGACGACCAAGTACTAGAGGGAAGAGACGACCAAGTACGAGAGGGAAGAGACGACCGAGAGGGGAGAGACAGCCAAGTACGAGACTGTGATAGAAAGAGGGAAGGCCAAATCCTGCTGTCTTACACATAGAGGTGGGCTAAGTGAGAAATGATTGTGCAAATCCATGAAACCTTCTGATATCATGTCCATAGGAGCATTAAAGCCAGCAAAATGTCTTTTGTGTGTATTACATCCAAAATATGCAAGACCATCATAAAATAATGAAGGGCTGAAGAAATGGCTCAGCAGTTAACGGTGCTGGATGCAATCATGGCCTTCAGAATTTGAATCCCAGCACCCACAAGGCTCCTCAAAGAAAAAGTGGAGATGAGGAGATGGAGGACATCCAATATCCTGTTCTGGTGCCTGAGCTCGTGCACACACACACACACACACACACACACACACACACACACACACACCCTGTTCCTGGGACAGTGTCTAGTGCTGGAGGGCTCACACAGTCAAGGTGAGCCGCTCCCATCACTCCAACAGAAACAGCCTCTGCAAGTCCATCAGTTAAGTACTCGTTCTGGTTCAGAATCCTTATCTACAGTTTAGTTTGAATACTTTTCTTGACTCTGTTGAGAGGATGTTGAGCACTGATGGCTCCTCTGGGAACAGATGTTTTAAATGGGGAGAGAAGGTTGTAAGTATGATTGAGAGTGGAATCTGGGCACTAAGAAAGAAACAGTACAGGACCTAGCTATTAGGAGGCAGTGGGCAGTAGTTATAGAGCTTTCCCACATTGATGGCCCCTCTCGAAACTGAATAAATTAGTTTTTGTCTTTCTTTGCTTGTAAAGAATTCCTTAAGCGGGACCGTAGAGAGGGCTCCGCGATTACGAGAGCTTGCTGCTCTGACAGAGCACGTCAGTTCGGTTCCCAGCACCCACATCTGGCAGCATACAGCTGTTTGTATTTCAGTTTCAGGGAACACAACACCCTCTTATGGCCTCCATGGACACCTGTATACACACACTCTCTCTCTCTCTTTTTAAAAAGAGTTTCTTTAAAAAAAAAAAAAAAAGCTAACCAAGTGGTGGTGCATGCCTTTGATCCCAGGACTCGGGAGGCAGAGGCAGATGGATCTCTGTGAGTTAGAGGCCAGCCTAGGCTACAGAGTGAGTTCTAGGAAAGGTGCAAAGCTACACGGAGAAACCCTGTCTAGAAAAAAACAAAAAACAAAAAACAAAAAAAAGAAAGAAAGCTAACTGTATTTTCAGCCAAATTGGGTAATAAATTGCCCTTAGAGGCATACTCTACCCCAAATACATTTTGTGATAGATGAAAGGGAAGAGGGAAGAGAGAGAGTCCCCATCAAAACAAGACAAACAATTCACACACCGGAAACACCATCATCAACAACAAACAAAACATAAACCAGGGTTTATGCTAATCCCTAGACTTCATGTGCTCTACATCTACAGTGAGCAGAAGTAAGGAGGAAGGAGGCTCTTGTGGGGTGAACGGGCTCAGTATACTCTCAAGACAGATTAGAGTCAGGTCTACACCTTTAACTCAAAAAAAGAAAAAGAAAAAAAAAAGAAAAAAGAAAAGAAAAAAGCGTTTTTGGAAAAGAGGCTGAGCAAGCAGCCGCCAGGCACTGAATGGAGCGATGATTTATTAGGAACTTGGGCCCAAAGGGGCAGAAGGCTGCAAATGGAACAGCGAAGCAGCCTCTCAGGTCATTCACTGCTTCTGAATTGTTCTTCAATAGCACAGCAGAACAAGAAACCTAAAGCACTACATCGGAAGACCCAACCTCCGGAGAGCGGCGGCGCACGCCTTTAATCCCAGCACTCAGGAGGCAGAAGCAGACAGATCTCCGTGAGTTCGAGGCCAGCCCAGTCCACAGAGTGAGTTCCAGGCTGTTACACAGAGAAACCCTGTCTCAAAAAGAAAAAAAAAAAAGACACCCAATGTCGCGCCCGCCTCGTCCAGCAAGGAAGACACAACACCGAGCTCTTCTTCTTGCAATTTAATCAGGCCTTTGAACAGTCTTCTGACTTCTAAAAGATCCCCTCCTTCTGAAGGAACCCCGGGCAAAGCCTCTCCTGGCCTTATATAGGCTCTGGGCAGCCAACCCCAGGTCGCCACGTGGGCATCGCCCAATAGGCTCAAGCATGCGCAAGCAAGCCACACATTCCGCTACAGCCTCACCTGAAGCTGTTTAACTCAGGGAGCGCTCGCCGTCGGGATGGCGGAAGGCGGTAACCAGTGCCACCTGTAAGGCGTGGCTACACGCAGCTCCCTACAACCCAATAATAATAATAGTAATAATGATGATGAAGTACAGATCAATGATTTTTAGTATATCCCACAATGTTTCCCCACCATCAATTTATAACATTTTCATCTTTGCCAAGAAAACTCCATGTCCATCAGTTAACAATCACTTCCCTATTTCTCTCACCATACCCCAAACCCCCAAATCTATTTTCTGTCTGTATGGATTTGCCTATTCTGGATAGTTTGTATAAAAAGAATCAGAATCATGCAATGTACCCTCTTTTGTGTCTAGCTGTTTCTAGATAGTGTGATGTTTTCAGGGTTCATCTAGGTCATAGCATACATAGATCAGAAATATCAGTGCTTCATCCTTTTCCACGATTAAATAATACTTCACGTGTGCTCAGGAAGATAGGATCTTTTGTAGTCTAGGTAAACCTCTTGCTGTACAAGTGTAAAGACCTGAACTAGAACATAAAGAACATAAAGCTGGACATGGTAGCACAGGTCTGTAATCCCAGGCTCCGACAGGGGATGGGAGGTGGAGCAGGAGATATTTCAGAAGCTCTTAGGTCAGCTAGTTTGGGACATATAGAAATGAACACCAAGAGATGGATGCTCAGTGCTGTCCTCTTGCCTCCACACGCCTGCACTCACACACAAGAAAGAGCGCACACACTTGGGGCGGGGTGGGAGGGAGGATACAAACAAACAAACCTAACTTTAGACAGGGCATCTTTGGCCAAAACAAGGAAACACTAAAACGTCCAGGTTGAGTACAGGGGGGAAAAAGAAACAAACAACAACAACAACAACAACAAAAACCATGCCTACAGGAACTAAGGATTAGCTCAATTGGTGGAATGCTTGCCTAGCGTGCATGACGTCCTAAGTTCAATTCCCAGCACCTGATAGACCAAGTATGGTTGGCATACTCCCGTGACCCTAACACTCAGTAGGTATAGGCAAGAATATTAAGGTCTTTGCAGCTACATAGCGGTGTGTGAATTGTCAGGGCACCCTGAGCTACGGGAGACATGATTTTATTTTATTTTTAAAGATTTCTTTATTTTTATTTTATGTGTGTGGGTGTTTTGTCTACGTGTATATCTGTGTATCATGTACATGCAGTGCTGGTGAAAGCCAGAAGACATTAGATTCTCTGGAACTGGAGTTACAGATGGCTTTTAGCAGCCACGTGGATGCTGGGAAACAAACCCAGGTCCTCTGTAAAAAATAGCAAGTTCTCTTAACTGCTGAACCATCACCCCAGCTCAAAACCTTATCTATCTATCTATCTATCTATCTATCTATCTATCTATCTATCTATCTATCTA
>CABHPQ010146372.1:0-10655 GCA_902168405.1 Peromyscus aztecus
GTGGATCAGATGGTGGGACTCAGGTCGTTAGCTTATACCACAAGTGCCTTCCCCACTGACCACTGACCCAACTCTTTTTTCCAAATGACTCCACCCTTGAACTTATCTTTTGATTCTTGTGAGGCTTTTTTTTCTTTTTTATGTGTGTGAGAAGTGTTAAATCTTCTTTACTTGATATTATAACCAAACCACTCAAAAACACTGTTCAGCAGTGAAAGGCGGCATTCTTTGACAACAGAGAATTTTAATTAAATTGGCATCATCAAGAATAGAGACCGTTGCTTCCTTGTGTTTGAACAGGAACAGGCCAGTGAACACATGTGCAGACTCAGGGGAAGGAGTCTTCTGCTCAGATCTGCGGCAGGGAGTCTCCCCACGTTTAGATATTTTCTGTAAATCTAGTGTAAAACAGTCATAGAAATCTAAGTGGAAGACCGTTCCATAGGCTTGAAGTTGGCATTTCCCATCTCTGAGGAAAGTTGAACATTCCTAATTAAATCCAACCCCATCTTTAGAAAGGACCACAGTGGCGGTGCCTCCAAACTGGGATTGTTACTGCAAGCCAACCTTATGTAAATCAGGACTGTCCAAACAAAACGTTCTGGTAGCGCTCATGATCAGAGTACTGGTGTATGGCTTACATTATGGTTCTCACTAAAAGTCACGGGATATTTGTCTTGTAAATAAGGCGGTGGCTATGGTGGCCTTTTAAAGGTATCAGGTCTGCTCTTCCCCCCTTCTTAATTCTGGCAAAGTCATTAATGCTCAGGGATGTTTCTCCAGACATTCACTCCATGCCTGCGTCACCTCCCAGGTGATGCCTCTGCTCTCGAGGGCATCTGTGTTAGAGAATCCAGTGGTTTGACCCATCTTCCGCCCCAGCAGACGGTGAAGATTTGGTCCAGCCTTACACTTGCCTCCCATTTCTACAGCGTGGCACCTGGCACACTTCTGAGCAAAAATCTTCTTGCCTTTCTCAACATCACCCATTTTTAACTCCTCTCACCAACACTGTGAATGTTGCACCCCGAAGCCACGTTCCGCTCTCTGATTCGAGTGGTTTGATTGTGTGCTCCTTCAGATTTTCTGCATGTGACATGATGACATGCGTTAGTCATGAAGCTGAGTGGCCAGGTGACGTCACTGTCTCCCCAGTCTGACTTGCTGCTCATCTACCAAGTTCATTGTCACTGATCTCCCCTCCTTTCTTGCCTCACTGCCCTGGGTGGGATCCCATTGCAGTCCTGCGTAGAGGAATGGGTGTGTCTGTCTTGGCTCTCAGTCTCAGCATTAAGTGTGACATTAGCTGTAGTGGCACTTTTTGTAAATGTCTCCTGTCAAGTTGAGGAGGAAAAGATTTTTGTTTTATTATTTATGTCTCTGTGTGTGGGTGTATGTGAGTACAGGTGTCCACAGAGGCCGGAAGAGGGTGTCAGGTCCCCTGGAGCTGGAGTTCCAGGCAATTGTGAGCCTCCTGATGCAGGTACTAAAGCCAAACTCCAGTTTTCTCTGAGATCAGCAAGCGCTCTTCGCTGCTGAGCCTCTGTCTGGCCCCAGAGTTATTATTATTTTTAAAAGGCCAGAAACGAAAGTTCTCTCTCACGAGGGCAGTGATGGATGGCAAAGCTGGGCTGAAAATTCGTCTAGTGTTCATTTATTTCTGAAACAGGTAAGCTGGAGGATGAAGAGTAATTCACATGAGTAGTTCAAAGAAAGTAGGCTGAGCCCAAGTCATTCTTGCGGTTTTCGTTATTGTTATTAGCTGTGTGCTAGCATTTCACTGAAAATACCTCATTTTATTAAAAACTCAATATTAGGGATGTGTTGGTCTTTGTCACTATAACAAAATATCTGAGGTGGTCAGTTTATGATGAGAGATTGTTGTTTTCACTCAGTATTTTAGAAGTTGCCACTCGGCGATAGGTTGTCTTGTTTCGGCCCTGTAAAGAAGCAGTGCCTTATGGGAGACATGTGTGGTAGAGCAAAGCCACTCATGGCCAGAAAGCAGAGAGAGGGATGGTGAGGCGGGAACCGAGGTTCCATAATCCCCTTCAAGGACCTTGGCGCTACTTACCATCTCCCTCCAGAAGGTCCCATCACTTCAGTGTCACCACCTCATGAGAACATTGTCACATCCAAACCATAGACGTGAGTTTAGTTTTGTTACCTTTTTGTAGTTCCTTAAACAGTTTTGCAGTATGACCATTCTCCCCCAAGGGCATTTTGCGTTTTCTTTAAATTACTCTTGCGCATGTCCATGTAGGATTTCCCTTTCTCTCTGTCAGAGCCTTTGTTGTCTGTTGAAGTTACTCCAGCCTTGCTGTGGCCAGTCTTTCAGTCTGCCCCCCACCCCCAAACCAGATGGGTCCTCACAGGATCAGAGCTGCGGCTGTCAGAGAGTTTTCATAAGAGGAGCCTGGGGAGTCTGGAATGAGAAAGCAGACGCTGTACAGAGACGGCATCAGTTCAGAAAGGCTCCACTCAGTTTGGGAAGATGTTTGCGCTCATTGCGTTGTGCCTGTGGTCTCCAGGAGACAGTGCATTTCTGCCTGATGTTTTAATCCTCAATTTCTACCTGCTTCTCTCCTCATCCTCCAAGATACATATTCAGTTTTACAAGATTACTGATATCAAGCAAACACTGTAATAAAGTAATTCCTTTCTGATTCGCCTTTTTCTCTCTCATTTTAGATTAGTTTAGATTGGTTACAAGAGATCAGTAATGGAACAGAATGTTGGGACCTTAGTGATTTTTTTTTCTTCATAGCTAGTAGTTTTGGGTGATACACAGCTGAAGTATTTTAGGGTTTTAAAGATCTTTAAAAACTTTTTTTGATTTATTTATTCTATTAGGGTTTGTGTGTGTACCTGAGGGGATGTGTGTGCACCTTGTGCATGCAGGTCCCCTGGAGCTAGAGTTACAGATGGTTGTGTAGGTGCTGGAAGTTAAACTCGGGAAGAGCAGCCAGTGATCTCAACTGCTGAGCCATCTCTCCAGGACCTTCAGTATGACCACTGAGCCATCTCTCCAGACCCCTCAATAATGATTTAAAAGACCTTTCTAATTTAGGACTGCTTAAAAATTTGATTTCTTCTCGTTCTTTGTGGTTGCCATTGAAATACTTGACTTTTCTTTTGTACTTATAAAGTGTCCAATAATGACCCCCTCACGTCAATCTAGTTGTTATGGCAACACTGACGTGTTTGTTTCCCATACTGTCAGTTGGTTTGTTTGTTTCTTTCCCTTCCCCTCTCCTTCCCTCCCTCCCTCCCTCCCTCCCTCCTCCTCCTCCTCTCCCTCTTTCTTTTTGAGACTAGGTCTCACTCTGTAGTTGGGGCTAGCCTGTAACTTACTGTTCAGCCCAGATTGACCTCGAACGCTAGTCTTCCCTCCTCAGCCTCCCCAGTGCTGAGACCGCTGGTCCTGGGTCGCCGTACTGGGCTCCGTTTCTGTCCTTTCTGTCCCTCATAGCTTTGTTTCCTTTGCTCTGCCTAACACAGCACTTCTGATGTCTTCATACGTGACAGGAGATGCTCTCATTCGTCATTTTTCTTTTGTAGGGTTTCTTTTGTTTTTCTGTGAGGATTTTAAAGTCAGCCTGTCTGGGTCCTAGAGATGGTCAGAGATACTCAAGAAAACCAATCTCTCTGCTGTAAGTGCTTGGGGCCCTGTCTGGATTCCAGATCTGGAAACAGGGTTTTAGACTTCAGTCTGACATTGGCTCTGGAAAAAATATTTAGATTTATGCTTTATTATCAGACAGTGTTCCCTGGTCTTTGAAGACTTACTTTGCAGTGCTTTTTGTTTTGTTTTATTTTTTGTCTGTATTTTTGTCAGTTGCGAGAGTTAGTGTAAAAATCTTCCAAACCCATGAGCACGGGAGCGGTAGTCCTCCTGATGGCAGACGGGAGCACGGGAGCAGTGGTCCTCCTGATGGCAGACGGGAGCACGGGAGCGGTAGTCCTCATGATGGCAGACGGGAGCACGGGAGCAGTAGTCCTCCTGATGGCAGACGGGAGCACGGGAGCGGTAGTCCTCCTGATGGCAGACAGGAGCACGGGAGCGGTAGTCCTCCTGATGGCAGACGGGAGCACGGGAGCAGTAGTCCTCCTGATGGCAGACAGGAGCACGGGAGCGGTGGTCCTCCTGTTTGCAAACACAGCTCAGCCTCTTCGCTGTAAAACTCAACTGGGAATAATAACAGGTCATTATATCACCAATCCAGTTAAGGCTTGAATTAAAACGTTTGTAGGAAAAAGGCTTTCCTACCAAGAGAGAAGCTTCAGAAATGGTTTTGGCAAGATATTTCTCTCTGCCTTTTCCTCCAAACCAGTCGGTGTTTTGGGAGGAAGGGTACTGTCCAGATTTTCAGAGTTCTCCAGAACCAGGGTGAGAGAGGCCCTCATGTCTGAAGCATGGAACACGCTTGCGTGTCTGCAGCAGGAGGAGGGCTTGAGTTCTCTGCCTGTTGTTCATGGTTGCAGTAAGTAAGCCTTCTTCTGAGAGCTGCCAACAGAACAGTTTACCAAAGACAGTCAAGACCGGTCGTTCGTGAAGGCCGAACTCTAGACCTTGAAGGGCAGATCAAATCCATGCTCCAGTAGCTCTGTGAGAGATTGGAAAACAATGGAGCAAATGGTGAGAGAAAACTGACCTTCATCTGTTGGTGAGCGACGGCTCTGCTAATTGACAATGAACTTCTTAAATGAGGTGGCTTTGCTTGTTTGTTTTGTCCCTTTTGGAAAATTATTTTGAGGATTTGTTAAAGTTGCCACAGGATTTAAAACAACTTTTCTTAGACTTTAACCATAATCTGTCATTCCAGTCATGATAATATTCCACAGAAGAGGGCGAGGTTTTAGAGTCGTGTGGCTACACTAGACAATCTATTGAAGGATTTAGATAACGTTCTCAAATGGGAGCAAATATGATGACCAAATGGACGGATGTAAGCGATCATTATTGAAATTAACAAGGTGAGAGGAGGAAGTTTAGAAAAAAATATAAACAAAAAATAATCCTGGAGGATAAGTGTGAAAAATTCAAAGTAGGGTCAGTTTAATGACCCCTCAAATGTTATTTATTTTGCCCTGAATGGGAATGAATTGCCGAGGCTGTGGGGGTGGAGGAGGAGGGAGCTCTTGATGGCATTTGTAAATTGTTCAGTTCATCCATGTCCCAGTTACTTCTGTGTTCAACTGTCGTCACAGATTACATTGGAGAATTACGTGTTTCTTTCTTCTAGAGCTTAATTTGAGCTGTGACCTCTTCTCAGCTGTCCACATGTCCACTAGAGCCTGCAAGTACCTTCCTGCTCCCACATTCTGGCCTGCATTGGGATTTTTTCATCGTTGCTAATCTAATAAATTAAAATTATTATGCATTACATTGTGCTGTACCTCTCTCTTCCATTTCTTTATGTTGCATGAGGCTGGGCTTTTTTTTTTTTAAATATCTATTTTACAAATAATCAGTAGGTGCACATTTTATTTAATTAATTAGTTTTTGAGACAGGGTCTCACCTAGCAGCCCTGACTGGCCTGGAATTCACAGAGATTTGCCTGCTTCTACCTCTTGAGTGTTGGGACTAAAGGTTTATACCACATACCCAACAGGTATTGACTGGTTTTTTTAGATAGTGTGTCTTGTAGCCCAGGCTGCCCTGGAACTGCGGAGCCTCCTGCTCCTCCTGCCCCCCACTCTGAAGTGCTGGGCTGTAGGCACAACCAGACAGCTTGTTAGGTACATGGTTACTTGGTTTCTTCTATTTTTTTTTTCCTAGCCAGATTGGTGGGCAGTACTAAGATTCTGATTTGGGAGAGTCAGTATGGAGGCAGTTTTATTCTGTCAGGAAGTTGAGCGCTACTTATGGTTCATCTCAGAACTGACAAGTGCCTGCTTTGAAAGCAGGAAGCGCAACCCAAAGCCTGCCCCCTCAGTGATAACTTCGTCCAGAAAGCCACTCCTAAACCTCCGCAGGGTGCCACCAGCTGGGGACCAGGCTTTCAAATGCAGGAGCCTATGGGGGACAATTCTTTTTTTTTTTTAAGATTTATTTATTTATTATGTATACAGTGTTCTGTCTGCATGTATCCCTGCAGGCCAGAAGAGGGCACCAGATCTCATTACAGATGGTTGTGAGCCACCATGTGGTTGCTGGGAATTGAACTCAGGACCTTTGGTAGAGCAGTCAGTGCTCTTAACCTCTGAGCCATCTCCCACGGTCCCTGACCAGGGTGTGTTGGGATGTCTTGATTGGTAGATATCAAATCTTACCACAAATGGCCCTCAGAAGAAAGGGACCACTGTGTGCTGTAGAAAGTGACTTGCTTGGACAGCAGTAAGGCCCAGCTATGGTGGAGAGATTTAGCCTGCTATGGCATCCATAGCTGATGCATTTGTGAGATGTCTTGCTCTTTGGGGTATTGTTGAATGTTACGAATAAAGAGGTTACCTCAGTGATCCTGCTTTATCAGCATATGTTCAGTAGAGTGTGGCTTTTCCCTGCGTATGTCCAACCTGCCACTGTTGGAGCTGCAGGAACAAAACTGTGAAGGACCAACAGTACTATCCGAAGGCATTTCTCTAGTTTCTTATAAAATAGAATGGAATGCCAGATACACTCCACTTTTATTTTTAAGCAGCTACTTAGAACTACTGTATGCCACAGCCTATTTTGGGCACTGGGGACACATGATTGAACAAAATAGTTAAGAAGTTCCTGCCCTGCCCCTCTGCGCCCGGCCCAGCACGCAGAGCGGAAGTCTCATTGGAGACCCAGGCAGGAGAGATTTGCACTGCAGAGCGGAAGCTCACAGGTTGTAACGGAGAAGGTAGAGGCCTGGCATAGCAGTTTTAGTTGGAGTGGGGTCAGAGCAGGTAATGTTTAAGCAGAAATGGGAAGGAATGGGGCGATGATGCATTTATCTAATTATTTTATCAATAAAAAATCGGGAGTCATATATTGGGGTAAGAACCTGAAAGATCAGAGAAGCAGCGGAGCAGCCACCAGTGACCTCCTATCTCTTCTGTTCCTCCATCCAAAAGGGCTGAGATCCTCTCTCTACCCCACCTTACTACTTTCTGTCTCCTATCTATCTATAGTCCTCCAGACCTCTTTGGTTAATGGTTTTGGTCAGCTAGTGGCTAGCCCAGGTCTCTGACTCCAAGTGAGGCTTATTGCCAGAATAGGATCAAAATATCACACAATGGGGCGGGGGTTGGGGAGGAACATTCCAGGAGAGATTGCTTTGGAGCCTAAATCCTCAGGTGGTTGTTACACACACACACACACATATACACACACACACATACACACACACACACACACACACACACACACACACACCAGACGGCAAGAAGGGAAGGGGGTAGGTTGGGTCCTTGGAAGAGTTCTTTCTTCTGACAGAGTTGCTCTGGCTTTTGTGTGATGGAGATCAGCCTGTTGGGAACAAAAGAAAAGACCGGAAAACCAGGCCTGAGGCTTAGGCTAAGACTGAAGCAGTAGAGTGGTCCGCTTTCGGTCTGTGTAGAAGGAAGGAAAGACTTGGGTGTCAGGATGGCTGAGTGGTCTGAGGTGCATGAAAACAGCAGCATGAAACTCATTGCTGTGTATACTATCCGCTAGTAAAAATGTTAGTAATGAAGAGGATTTTACAAAATGTGAGTCTTCTCAAATAATTTTACAAAGTATATAATTTTACAAAGTATATAGATACTGCATATTTGTAGATCTGATATAATTTGCCTTAATTCTTTGCCTTGGTATAGTTAGTTACATCTGAGTTTATTGCCAGAAAGAAATGTCAGTTGAAACGATTTAAGAAAAGACTGGCGTGTACTGACCACAGAGGTCTCGGGCTCCCCCCATGTGCTCCCTCTGCTGTGCTCTTCTCCTCTTGCGTTCACCCCCTTGGCGGTCTCAGCTATGGCTGGACCAGACCTTTGATTGCGGCCGTGACTGTTGCTTTGCAGGTTCTGCTCCCGGCTGCAGCGCTGCACTTTGTAGACAGCAGGACATTCCCCTGCACCAGAAACTCTCCAGCTCTCAATGTGTAATTTTTAGTTTGCCATCAAAATATGCTTCCTGCCTCTGTAACTCTTCTGAGAGAGGTGACAGCAAACTCTTGAGTGGAACTCTGAGAGTGATTCTCAGCTCCGTCTTCCCTTTTACCCTTAACTAGCTTGTAGATGCGAGTTATTATTGCATCCGAACCGTCCCCCAGAGTCACTGTGTGTGAACACTAGATTCCCAGCAAGCAGCGCTGTCTGGGGAAGGTACGAGGCTTTGGGTGATGGGCCTGGCTGGCAGATGTGGGTGGAGATCGGTCTGTAGGGTGGGCCTCTGAGGGTGACAGCCCAGCCCTGCTTCCTGGTCTGAGGCCATGGTGTTAGCAAGAAGCCTCACACTCCTACCTGTGCCCAGGGAGCTGCTTCAGCTGCCAGCCCAGATGACCCTCTCTCCCTCAGTCCCTCCTTCCCTCAGCCCCTCCCTCCCTCATCCCCTCCCTCCCTCAGCCCCTCTCATCCCTCATCCCCTCCCTCCCTCAGCCCCTCTCATCCCTCATCCCCTCCCTCCCTCAGTCCCTCTCCCCCTCAGATTGTTTCTGCCAGGCTTTGTCACAGTGAAGGCATAGCACACCCTTTTGTCTCTGCACTTTTTGACATTGCTTTGGCTCAGACTATGAGGGTGGCTCTCCTAGACTGTTGCATTATCGCCCTCTCTTGTTTTTGGTGTGTATCCCCCACACCGAGAAGCTAGAACACCCCTCCCCTTCCTCTCCTAAGTGGATCCAGCCCCCCAAACCCTCGCAGTCGCTTGTAGAGTGATACTTGAACCTTTGGCTCAGCAGAGGCCCTGTGCTCTGCCTACCCACCCTGTTTGCCGTTCCCCAGGGCTTTCTCTCTCTCCTCTCTTGGGTGTCTGGAGCCCTTTGCACGTCCCTCACGTGTCTGCTTTACACATCCAAGTTCTGTGCCTGAGTATCGTCGCCCACTATTGACTGCATTCCTCGTTAGACCCAGTTCGGTGAAGACTTTCTCTGGAAACTTCTGTGGAGGAGCTGACTAGCAGTGTGCATTGAACTAACGATGTCTCAGTGGGAACTCAGTGCCCAGTGCTCTTGGTTCTCCTGTGTCCGTCCTTCTTGCACAGTTCAGTGCTTTCATTCAGCTCGAGGAACTGGAGGGTCTTTCTACTGTGGGTCTGCTCTGGTTTGGTTGACCAGAAAAAGTCTTATTTTGCCTTTCTCTAAAAAACAAAAATAACACTTTTATTTTCCAATAATTATACTCTCACAGAACACACACACACACACACACACACACACACACACACACACTTACAGTATTCCATCTATTTTTTTGCCCAGGTTCTCCAATGATGACATCCTTCATAATTAGTAGAATATCTTGGCTGCTGAGCCATCTCTCCAGTCCCAGATATATTTTCTTTCTAGCTTTCCCTTTATCATGAAGCAGAACACCCTTCAGGTCTATTCAGGTGGTTGTATCCATTATATATGTATTTTACTGCCGACTCGTATGTCATCGTGTAGCCTGTCCAACTGCCTTCAGAGACGGTTTTTGTGAGATTTTAAACTTTCATTTCTCTGGGATGAGCACCCATGGGAGCGATTGCTGGACAGTAAGCAGAAGCAGTATTTGATTTTGTATCACCTGACCAAACTGTTTCCTAGAATGACTGTGCTGTTTCCATTTGCACCAGAAGAGTGTGAATGGCCCATTGTTTCTGGAGTCTTAGCTGTCAGTGTTTTATCACAAATGTTCTATTGTGTGTGTAATGTTCTCTCATTTTGGTTTTGATTTGCATTTTCCTATGACTAGTGATGTAGTGATGGTCTCCATCTTTAAAGCAGTTCACTTGCCTTCCGTGTGTCCTCTGTGGTGAAATGGTTTTTTGTATTTTGTTAGTTTCATAAGTGGTTTATTTTCACCTAGTTCTTTTCATTTGAGATTTGTATTTTGTTTTTGTTTTTTTACTTTATGTATATGGGTGTTTTGCCTGTGTGTATGTCTGTACACCATGTGCATGCAGTACCTACAGAAGCCGGAAGAGGGCGCTGGGTCCTGTAGAACTTGAGTTAAGACCGTTGTCAAGTGGATGCTGGGAACTGAGCCTCTTAACCACTGAACCATCTCTCCAGTCCCATATTTTCAATTAGTTTTGAAAGTTCTTTATGTATTTTGCTGGATGAAGGATCCTGTGTGGCAGTCATTTTCTCACATCTAAGCAGTCTAAACATCTCTGCCCATTGTGGCATCATGCTCAGCGTGGTCCTGGAAACCTGACTGGGGTAACAGGGGATGGAGAAACTACAGACACACAGGCACAGGTCCAGAAAATCTGGGTGCCCAAGGGCTGTGCTCGCTCTGATGCAACAACCTGGAACATCAGTGTGGTGGGAGGGGTGACCTGCTCTCCCCAGGAGGTCTCTGTTGGTGAGTCTTGGGTTGCAGAAGTCTGGGAGGAAGAAGCTGTGGTTGTTAGTTTTACATATGCTGCCAACATCTGTACAGAGACCAGAGGTAGGCTTTGCCATTCCCACAGGTCTGAGGTATTCATCTTTGTCAATAATACACATCAGTCAGGACTCCATCCACTCCTCACACATTCACTCAGGACTCCATCCAC
>CABHPQ010146372.1:10665-30714 GCA_902168405.1 Peromyscus aztecus
CACTCAGGACTCCATCCACTCCTCACACATTCACTCAGGACTCCATCTACTCCTCACATTCACTCAGGACTCCATCCACTCCTCACATTGTTTAATCTTTATGCAGTGACCACACCCCCTTGTTCAGCTGCATATAATGAACACACCTCATTCCCCTGCACCCCAGTCAGATCCAGGTCCCTGAAGCTGTGCAAAGACACGGTGAGTAGTTCTCTGTCACGTCTCTCTTACTGCTCTCCCCGCCACCCTTTAATAGGCCTCTTTTTCTTTTGGTTCTTTGACTATTTTCTCCTCAATTAGCAGTTCCGCTTTTGGTTTGCAGATGAAGTGCCCTCCCAACAAGGCTCAGGTGTGAATGAAGACCTGGTCTCTACCTCAGGGTTCTATCCATTCAGGCGTGATCAGCTCATGAGGCCTCTGGTGTCATCACTGGATGAATCCTCTGAAAATTCATAACTTTATGGAATTGTTCAGAGAGGGCACTCGGCCAGACAAGTAGGCTAGCGGGAGCTTGATGTTGAAGGGCATCTTGTCCTGCACTTCTCTGCCTCTTTGTATGCTTCCCAGCGGCCACCAGGTGAGCAGCTCTGTCCCACTGTGCCTCTGCTCATCTTAGACCCAGGCGCAGTGGAGCAGCCACTGTGGACTGAACCTCTGAGCTGCCACCCATGACTCTTACCTGACTCCTTCACTCTGTCCTTTAGGCCTTTGTCACAGTGGCGGAAGTGGCTCTGCAGGGCTGTGAAGCCTGCCCTGTTTGTGTGGCACTCCCCACTTGGGGTTGGTGGAGCCGCTAGGATCCGCCGATCGTCACAGTTGCAGAGTTCTCAGTGTGATGGACGCAGCTGTTTGCTTTCCCCTTCCCATGTTTGTTCTTCCTGCCTTCGGGGTTTCCTTGGTTTCCCATCTCTCTTTTCAGAACATAGACCTTTCTCTGTATCGAGTTTGTTCTTAAACTCATGTCCTTTATTTCTGAGATTATAATTTCTAGGTTTGCTGTTTGTGTATACAGTTGTATCTTTTGAAAAAAACTTATATTTTCTAAATTTAGTATATATGTATGTATGTTTGTATGTGTGTGGGGCGCAGGGCACATCTGGAGGTCAGAGGACACACCTTGCAGGACTTGGTTCTCTCCTTCAGTCCTGAGGATTTGAACTCGTGTTGTCAGGCTTGACAGCAAGCACCTTTGCCTGCTGAGCTGTCTCACTGGCCCTCGCTCTTTACTGTTCACGTCCATCTGCTGTTCTTACCAGATCCTTTATGGTCTCTGTAACTTCAGGGACACGTCTAGGTCTACCTCTGATGGTTTTTAATGGATTCTGTGCATTGTGTCTCTCATGTTGGGTCGTCTTGTCCCGCCTTAATAATGGGGAGGTGCTTAGTCTCACTGCAACTTGATAAGCCATGTTTGGTTGATACTCATGGGAGACCTGCCCTTTCCTAAACAGAAACGGAGGAGGGGATTGGGGGGTGGGAACAGGAGAGGGGCCATGCGAGAGGGACTAGGAGGAGAGGAGGGAGGGAAACTGTGGCCACCGAAGACCCTGGGTCCCTGCTTCTGGCAGAGGACCTGTCCATTCTCTTGTCACACTGCTGTGAATTTCTGAGGACGGGCTTGGGCCTTATAGCAGCACTAGTCAGATTAATTTCACTTCCGCTGTCTCATATTCTGGAATCAACCTTTGTTCCTAGCAGACTTTCAGGTCGGAGTGCATGTAGGACCTGGGAGCTCTCTGTGCTCCAGAGACCAGCTGCTGAGCTTCTGAACGGTCTCTCTCTCTCTCTCTCTCTCTCTCTCTCTCTCTCTCTCTCTCTCTCACCGCTGTTAGGTGTTTTTTTTTGTTTTGTTTTTTTTTTACCACCTTCCTTTTCTTCAGAAGGACTGGGCTCTATTCTCCAGTCTCATCCCAATGTCAGGCAACCTGTGCGTTCAAGAACATCCACAGGTGTGCGAAGGGAAAACCTCCCAATTCTCCCCATGGCCAGTGTCCTACCCCTGTGTACTTGGTGTTGTCTCACAGGGAAGACCTGACAGGCAGACTTGTTCAGGGTTGGCCTCGGCTCACACGTGATTTATAAAGCTAAACAATTATCTAGTCCCTTCTTATCCCCATCGGTGGTGTGCTGCCATGCCGAGCACAGCTGTGGATGTCTGCTTTTCTAGGGAAGCCTTGTTGATACCTGGCATTTCCTTCATTTAGGTTTCTTTGTGTTCTGGGCTTCTTTTACGACCTGGGGCATACTGTGTCTGTATAACGGGCATTACTGTCCCACCCCACAAGGTTTGATTTGATCCCTTAGACACAGTATTTCCAGAGGTGTCATCTGTGAATGAAAAGGGCAGTTCAGATGTCGGCTTTAATCCCTAGCAGCTTTGTGGTAGGATTCAGTAAGTGTCTCTGGAAGTACTCATTCATTAATCTGCCGTCCTCTCCGCGCCCTGAAGATGGTGGCGTTGAGTGTATACAGAAGAGCACAGCAACCTCATGGGCTTGAATGACTGCCCGGTTACTGCACAGAGCGTTTTTGAGATGTTTGCTTTCAGTAGTGGAGTGGGCAGCCTTCTATTTCCAGAGACATCTTTAGAGTGAGATGGCTTTGTTCTAAATAAAAGGCTAGTGGCTGGAAGCCCTGTTTTCTAGAAGCAGGTCTTCCAGGTTTGACTCGCTTCTTTTTGTACCATGTGTAGAGATAAGAGGAGCTGGCCAGGGACATCTAGTACTTTGGTCAGTTGCCACAGCATCTGCATTGTCCTTGGGATTGGTGCTCAGGGGTGGAGAAGGGGGCGTGCCACCTGCACACGAGTGTGGGGTGACGCCAACACTTCCTCATCCCCCTGCACACGAGTGTGAGGTGACACCAACACTTCCTCTTCATCCCCCTGCACACGAGTGTGAGGTGGATTTGATGTTAGAGACACTCTTATTGTGAATCATCGTGCTGGTCGTTTCTCTCCTTGGTGTGACAGAAATGCCTGATCAAAGCAGGTAAGGAAGTAGGGCTTCACGCTGGCTTATAGACCTAAGTAATTCAGTCCATCATGGTGAGAAGGCGTGGCAGCAGGAGCTGGTCACATGCCACCCACATCCAGGAAGCAGAAAGATGGATACTGGTGCTCAGCTCACTTTCTCCTTTTCATTCAGTCTGGGACCTCAGCCCATGGGATGGTGTCACCCACATCTAGGGTGGGTCTTCACACCTCAGTTAACCTAATCTAGACATTTCCTCACAGACGTGCCTGGAGATCTGGGTGATTCTGGATGCTGTCAAGCTGGCAGTGTTAACCATCACAAGTCTACCTCCTTGTCAGTTTGGCGTTAACACACATCAATGTTAAACCACAACCTTATTCTCCACACCACACAGTCCCCATTGGCCTGTGGTCATCTCCTAATTCATAATGCAAAATGCGTGCAATCCAACTTCAAAGTCCCCATGATCTTTAGCAGTCCCGACACTGTGAAAAGGTAAGTACGAAGTGTCTTCAGAGACTAAGGCCATCTCTTATCTGTGAGTCCTTACATCAGAAAACCAGCTAAATGCTTCCAACACGCACTGGCATAAAGTAAACATCCTCGTTTCCAAAGAGAAGACTGGGATGGTCAGAGCAAAGTGAGACAGAAACCCAGCAGGGACAACACCAGATCTGCAGCCCCATGTCTGACATATGGGCTCATGATGGAATCAGCTGGGCTCCGGGGACTTAGGGAGCTGTCTGCAGCACACACAGCCTCTCTCTTGGGCCAGTTCCACTCCAAGTCTTCAGCTTTCCTTCCTAGATGTCTCATGGTTCCAACATCTCTAATATCCTGAGATCTCCACTACAGCCTCGACTTCACCTCCATAGCTTTGCGTCATCGCCCCTTGGAGCCTTCTTACAGCAACTCTGACCCTGCCACACATCGCCTAGCCTCAGTGTCTCTTTGGAACCTCGGTCCCAGACCCCACACCCCCCTTGCTCTTGCCTAGTTCATGACTGCAAAAGAAGTGCCACATGGTCGGCACTGCCAAGTTCTGCTGCTAATCTGGGATAGATCTCGGATCACAGTTATATCAGCTTCTATGTACTGACCCTGGACAAACACTTCCCTGAGTGATTGTTTTCAAGCAGGGAATCTCCTGGGTGGCCTTGCCCTTTCTGATGAATTTGCATATTCAGTAGATGGAAGCTTCAGCGGGTAAGGTCTTGCCTTTAGGGCTGCTTTCATGCTGTCCCAGTGCAGAGGGTATGGTTTCTCTTTAATGATATTGCTTTCGTTAGCTATCACAGCTGCCTTCAAACCTGCTTTATCTGTAAGGCCAAACCTGCTCACAATTTTCCTGCACAAACTGCACATCTTAATCATTTTTCTGCTTCGCCTTTTGCTCTGGCTTGCTGTAGACCCGGATGATAGCATAGCCTAAATGCCATCCTGTGTCAACAGATGAGGCCATTACCTTTGAATTCAACAGTGATGCAGCCGTTCTTTACCAGAGTGTAACATGAATGACTTCAAGGTGAGTTCCCAGTAGAGTCCTTGTTCCCTTCTGAAATATCATGAGCCAGACCCTCACTGTCCACATTTTTCTCAGCATTCTGACCTTCTGAGCTCCCACCAGAATGGTCCAGCAGGTTCTGTTTATAACATCCAAGGGCTTCTCTAGCCTGAAGTTTCAGACTGTTCCACATTCTTCCAGCAAACCAGCTCCAAAGGCTCATGGACCACAATAAAGATGACGTGTCTGGGTACCAGCTCTGTGGTAGTCACTTTCCTGTTGCAGTGGCCACAATCCCTGACAGAAGTGGTCATTTAGCTCTCTGACTGCTTTATATGGGTCACACCAGAGGTTTGGGAGAGTAGGGGTGGAGCCGTGTTGTAAAGCAGCCCAGCTGTGTTCTCAGCCTTATTTGAACACAGTCCTCTGCGGGTAGAAGTTTATAGACCTGTTTGTTTCAATAGCCATGATTATACTTTATCCTCAGGTAATTTGTACACGAAATCTTTGTATCAGATTTAGTATTTATTTCGCAGCTAGCTGTGAAATATAGTTTGATTCTAGAATAGTAAAAACTGTCATGGTGATAATGAAAACAACAACAACAACAACAAAACCCCCTGTAATGTTCCTCAGGCCTCTTTGCTTTCATTTGATACAGGTGCAGTTTTATGTAATTTATGTAATAATTCTCACTATTTTCCTTTGTCAAAACTAGAGTTCCCACATCCAGTGACACTGAATGGCAATCCCGTGATCAGGCTAAGACTTAACTTTCAGTGTTGGGGAGGTTGCTGGACATGGTGTTTTAGGTCAGGATATCTGCCACCTGTTTGGAAGCAGGAGTTTGAAACAGAAGGAGGTCAGGGTCCTGGGGAAGTGGGAGTAGCCATTAGGGCTGCTGTTACATTTTCTTTCTCCCCAAACAGCTGTGGCAGTACAGAGTTCCAGCTGTCAGCAGAAGTTAAAAAAAAAAAAAAGAAAAGAAAAGAAAAACGAAAAGAAAAGAAAAAAAAGGCAGGACCCCTCTCTGGCCAACAACAGAAGGCTGTGCAGTTTCCCTGGAGAGGCTGAGGGAGCAAAGGTTAGCCAGTGGGGCTGGGACTGGTCGTTCAAGAGGATACTGGCTCCTGTGGAGTACTGAGGAGTCAAGGTTAAATGCATTTATGTATTTAGTGTGCACTGGAAAGGCAGAGGGATGGAAGGCAGTTTGTGCTGAGCATCACATGGGTTCTGAGTTTATTTGCAGTTATTGGGAGGGGTGCTCCTTCTGGGTGAGGTGGTCCCAGAACATGCCGAGGAAGAGAATGGGATGCAGAGCCAGAAGGAGCGGACTTTTGTTGGGGAGTGGGCTTCCATGTCCCCTTCATGTAGGATTCTTTTGTTTTTCCCCAGTGTGGGGAATTGAATTTAAGGCCTCCAGATGCTAGACAAGTGCTCTACTACTAAGCTGTGTGTTCCCAATCCTTGAAGGATGACTTGTAAGTGTGCATTTTTTACTCTTTAGCTTGTGCCCTAATTTATTGAGTATATAAAAGTAATTCTTGGGCCTGGAGAAATGGCTCAGTGGTTAAGAGCGCAAGTGTGCTTCTAGAAGATCAGAATTTGGATCTTAGCACTAAGTCAGAAGGCTCACAGTCGCCTGACACTCCAGCTCCAGGGGCCTGGTGCCCACTTCTGGTCTCCACAGATCCATACACACGGCAGGCATTTACACACATATACACATACATTTTTTAAAGTAATTCTTACCTTGCTGGTGTCAGTGTTGTGGATTAAATAAGACGATTTATGTGAAAGCCTTTTGTAACTGACCCTCTGGATTCAAATGTAAGTTGTTATTAATAAGAATAACTTGTCCTTTTTGATGGGGAACCAGATAGATGATTGCTTTGTTTTAATTCATTCATCGTATGTAAATGATATTGTATTCTTGCAATCAGAGTCATTTAATGAAGGTCATGATTAGAAGAAGAGGGAGTAAGCCAGTAAACTGTTGTGTTATTGTTTGTTTTGAGACCGGGTCTTACCATGTAGTGCTGGCTGTCCTAGAACTCACTTTTATATAAACCAGACTGGAGCCTCGAACTCACAGAGATCCACCTGCCTCTGCCTCCCATGTGCTGGGATTAAAGGTGTGCACTCCAACATGCCTGGCTAGGAAACCATTTTTAAGTAAGATATAATGCAGAGATTTCAGTAATAGATACATAATTGATATTGAAAATTAATGTTTTTGTGTATCTGAAGTGTTTTACATTTTGGCTAATAAAAAGGCAGCATGTTTGAAGGACACACTGAAGAAAACTGAACTGGGGAAAAAATCAGAGCAAGATGGTGAGATGTGTCTCATTCTGCATTCTGTAGCGGACTATTTTTACCATCTCTTTGAATCAGTGATGAATTCTCATTTCAAGATTCAACCGTTAAAGGAGAGAAAAACATAAACCAGTTTAGTTTAGACCAGGATGCTTTCCCCTCGGCCCAGATCTGTTTCGGGCTCTAACATGTGACGGGGCACTTCCTGGGAGCCAGTGGTTTGCAGTCTTTGAAGGAGCAAGAGCAGCGGGGAGAGAGAGCCAGAGGATCAGCCAAGGACACGCTGTTCCACTTTGACAAACTCTGGAGTCCGGGGATTGCTTAATGAGGACGCTGCATTGTGTCTGTGATGCTGGACAGAGGAGTCAGTCAGGCGTCCCGTGGCCCCACTGCCTCCTTCCTGTCCTCGGGTCCTGTTGTTACCAGTTGGTGTCCACCCTCTGGACCCCATCCCGTCTGCGGCCCGACCTGGCTGCTGCCCCGTCTCTTTCTTCAGTCTTGGGCTGCCTCTGAGGACAGCTCAAGAAAACTGCTTCCGAAGCCAGCTGGGACCAGTCCACGCTGTCGATGTTCAGTGGTGCTGCTCTTCACCAGCCTGGCCACGTGCTTCTCCTCATCAACCTCTCCCGAAGTGGGAAGCCTTATTTCATTCTGAACAAATTATTCTTATTTTTATCTTTTGATGCTCATCCCAGAGAGGCTCATTAACTGTTTGGTGGCCTGGAAACAGCTGCTCCCTGGCACACATTCTCATGCTAAGCCCATGTGATTCTTGAAAGTGGTGACCACAGATTCAGTTTGAGGTCATTGAGTCCAAGGCACAGCCAGTTTTCTCTTGCTCAAATAGGTCAGAAACAATTTTCCCCCTTCTTTTTTTTTTTTTTTTTTTTAGCTTAGGCATTTGAGAAACTCGCTTATTTGTCAAATGATTGGGTATTGTGTATGTACTAAGGGGGAAACGGGGGAGGGAGAGTTAGGATGGAAGGTCTGAGAACTTTTAGGGCCATACTCTCCCACCAAGGGAGATTAACAGAAAAAGAAACACTTGCCTGGCCTGTGTAGGCTGAAACATTGTACAGCTGGATAATCCATTTTTCCTCCGAAAACCAAGTATATTTGCTAGGAATATCTGACCATCTCCAACCTCTACACTTTTTGCTCTCCAGTGATCCTGTTATTTTGTTATGCTAATGAAGAACTCAACAGATTTAATACCAGAGCTGAACCTTTCCAGAAGACATCTCAAGGTTTAGTTTTGTGTGTTGGTTTTGTTCTAGGCTAACGTTGAGTGGAAGCTGCTGTGATGTCCTTTCTGGGTGACCCCAGGGCTTAGGATCCATGTGCAGTGACCCAGCTCTGCAGTCTTCAGTCTGGTGCGGTGGCTGCAGGTCAGGCTGTGGCAGTGCTCGGTGGCCAGTGTTGTCATGTGCTGAGGCTGGCTCTTCTATCATGAAGTCATTTAATGACTCCCCCAGTCTCATCTTTGTAGCTTGGGAACAGGTTTGAAAGAACTACCCTTCTTCTCTTAGTGAGGAAGCGGAGGGAAGCCCATGAGAGAGTGAGGCCGGCTCAAGTGCCCACTGCAGACTGGCCTTCCGTGAAGTGGGCACAGAGAAGAGAGATGGGCATCGCCTGGGCATCTGAATGGTACTCTTCCTCAGGAGTCACTGCTGGTTGCTCACTGTTAAGAAAGGGATGGGAAATGCCAGTGCTGGCCTGCTAGGGCTGGGGTGATGTGTGCTGATGAGAAGTACTTGAAGGCCACCCTGGAAGAGCAATTGGCATTCTGCATGGAAGGCCTTGGGTACTGTGCTCAAGAACTGGACATCACTGTTTGGAGTGCTGCAGGGTCAAGGAACAGGGACCCGATTTGTGCTGACATTGTCAAGGAAGTGGATATGTACCGAGGGGACAGACTGGTGCTGCAGCCCAGAAGGGTGTGTGCCTTCCCAGTAGACCTTGTGTGGTGGGCAGGCATCTCTCCTGTGGCTAGAGAGCCCTGGGTACCTTTAGGCCTGTGTTAGACCTCAGGAAGGTGGTGGAGTTGTAGACTTCAGACACCGGTGTTGGGTTAGAGCAGGGAGTACTGATTTGATGTTTCAAGGATGCAGCTTCCTCTGAGTACCAAGCAAGCCTTGTGTCAGACTGAGGTGCTTAGTCTCCGGGATGACAAAACATTAACTCCCTCTGGGCCTCCGCAGTGTTCAGGTAGAAGTGGACGGGAGTTGGAGGAGGGGAGCTCTCACTAAGGAGGAGGTGTGTCTCTCAGACTCCTCAACACCTGATACCGCTGAAGTCAAGTGTGAGAGGCCCGTCTCCCTGGAGACACGTGTGCACTGTATGTAACGTGTCAGGAGCAAGCAGCCGGCTAGCATGGTGTTCAGATGATGGCAGCCCTTTATCTTCACGTTCACTTTATATACTCTGCATCCAAAGGACGCCTTCTCGGTGTCCGTGTTCCACGGGCAAATTTCAGATCCTTCTGGTTTGCTGCAGCTGCTGCCGGGTTTCCCTCAGCACTCGGTCTACCTCCCTCCAACACTCTTCCGGCCCGGGATGCAGCAGCGTCTTTCTAACCTGTAGTGGGAGGCTAGAGCCAAGGGGCAGAATTCAGCACGTGCTTTCAAGGTGGCTGTTACTGGTGGTTCTGTAATCAGGAACTACTTGTATAAAGACAGTAAGTCTTCTCGTGTGCTGGGCAGGCAGGCGTGCATTCACTGGCAGAAGTAAGGGATGAAGAGTGGATTGGCTGCTTTAGCATCGCTGTCCATCTTACACGGTAGCCCAGGTAACTGGACCCTTCTGATTGGCTGCTCAGTGTTTCTCTCTTCAGATTTGTCTTTTTTTTTTTTCCCCTTTTGAAAGTCAGTCCATTTCAGGATTGCGTTTGATGGTGTGGCACCTAGCATGAATGACAACATTCCTGTTAGGTCTGACCCACAGAGGCCTACTGGAGTTGAGTCCAAAACAGTAGCCTTCCATGGTCATCCTTTCAATATTTTCCACCAGGCACTGTTAGCGTGGTCAAACACATGTTCCGGTCCTGGGTTTCTGCAAAGTCATACTGTGGCAGGGATTGATTTTCCTTCCTTCATATCATATCAGCCTCGCAGCTGTCCTCACTTCCAGTTCCCAGGGTGTCCTGCATCCTCTGCTAACCTCCAAGGGCTCCAAGCACAATCGTGGTGTGCATACATACATGCAGGCAAAACATTCATGCACATACATAAATCTAAAAGGAATTTTCAGAAGTGAAAATACTAGCTGACAGTGTGATTTGCGCTACATTTGATGAATGCCACCTGGTGTTTTTATTTTAACTTACTCCACTATCTCTTCCAGCACCTGCTTTATATTTATCTGTGTGCTCCTACCAGTTCAGTAAAGACTTGTGAGGGCAAGGACCGTCTCTTGTTACTCAACAGTGGATCCCCCATCCTCTTAACAGTCCAGGTATATGTTGTATTGAGATGCGGGGCCAGATAAACACGGTCCGGTTGGTTCTGCTGTAAAAGGTGTCGGCGTGCAATGCAGTGGGAACCCCAGAAAACACAGAGAGAATACCAGAGCTGCTGCTGTTGGTGCCAGACATGTGCTTCATGACCCCACTCTCTCCCCCTCCCTCCCCTCCCCTTTCTCCCCCTCCTCTCTCTTTCTCTCCTTCTGTCGTTCCTTTCTCTTCCCTATGCTGAACTATGTCCCCAGTCCCTTGAAATGTCGTGTTTCATGTTTTTATGAAGTGTGCTTTTCCAATACTAATAGTGGCCACGTGTTTTATAGGATTGAGCAGGGAGTTGCAAACAGAACTTGATTTGTGAATAGTTGAGGATGCTGCTGGCCTGATCTGGTAGATGGAAATGGAGTCTAGTTAAGGGAGTGGAACAAGGAAAGGAAGCCAGCAAATAGCCACACCAGGAGGGGCCACATGTGAGTTGTGTGTGTGTCAGCTTCTGAGTTCTGTGGAACTAGGATCGGCAGGCTTAAGAGCCATGGCATGGACCAAAATAGTCCACAGGTTTAGTGCAATCAGATTAGGGGAATCTGGGCAGATTAACAGTGAACAGTTTAGACGCAGTCTGTTTGCATGCGGAGCATTTTCATATCACAGAATTCCTTATTTCATATTGACTTTAAATGTCATGAGCAAGTGAGATCAGCAGGCTGGTTCCAGAGAAAGTTAGATTATCCTTCGGCTTTGGAAGATGCCCCGTAGAAGACTTCCCGAGCATGTACAGTACAGTCGCCTTTCATGCTGGGTGCTGAGAAATGTGAACTGAAGGTAATTTGTACTGCTGCTGTTGCCATAAATGGTCTAAAATGCATTTGAAGTTACCTGAACTCCTGTTCGTTATCATAAAAGATGTCTGGTCCTCTCCCCTCTCTCCTCTCTTGCTTTTAGGACAAGACTTGAAAGCAATAACAATAACAAAACTAGGTGGTTATTTCTCCGAAGCTGTGACTCACTATGGCTCCATGATGTACTTACGATGTGATTTTTACTTGGTAGCAACATTTTGACAATTACCTGGAAACAACACGAGTACATTTTGATGCTGTTGTGTTGAGGCCGCTAATCAGAACCCAAATGGCCAAGGGTAGATACATCTTTGATGGGATTTTGGAAGGGGGTGTGGCTCCACAAAGACCACCCCTTTAACTATTGATTTGCTTGTTCTTGGAGTCAGCGAACACTTGAGCGTATGTATGCTATTCTTCACAGTATTTCTTTCTTAGTTACTTGTAATAGGTTCTGTCCAGCTCTCTGAGCCAGAACCCCAGGGTGGTACTGTTTGACATGGTGGCCGGTTGCTTCATATTATTGCTTATGTTAACATTAATTAAAATTAAATATAACACTAAGTCTCTCCGCCATACTAGCTGGATTTTTGGCACCCAGGCCAGTGTTCCAGGTCCCTGGAGACTGTCCGATTGAACATTATTCTCTGGAGCATTTCTCTCATGGCAAGGAGCTTAAGTGGTCAGGCTACCTTAGGGTATTCCTCGACCCCCAGTTCCACTTCTGACCGTGACCTGCGTCTCCCACTTTATCCCCTGTAAACTTCTCCCGCATCTTAGTGTGAGGCTGTATCACCAGCCATCTGAATTGTGACTCAAAAGTCAGTTTTAAATCCACAGCCCTTCCACTGCCTCCCTCCAGACGGCGGCCCCTGCCCCGCGCTGGTTTGGACCATGGAAACCTCTGTAAGGTGCTGGTTACCTGAAACCTCCCTTGCTTCTTCAGGTCTGCTGAGAAAAGCTTTGGTAGGCAGCATGGGGCTTTGGTCATTGCAAAGTGGGAACTCGCGCTGTTTGACATGTAACTGCAGGTGTATTGATTGAGGAGTGTAGTGTGAAAGTGAACGAGAGAGTAGGTTGCATTCTGAAGGGCAGAGATGATTGGGTACTTGGAAGCTAGAACTGAGATGGGTGCTCCTGACAGAGGAACATGATGGGCAGGAACTGCCCCGGGGGGGGGGGTATAGTCTGCTCCTGGATGGTAGCCACATAGGGCTGCTGGGTTAGCCTTGGGCAGGAGAAGAGCTAAAACCATGGAGCTCTCTGTAAACCTGTGCCCTGAGCTGGCAAGATTTCACCTCTTTAAAAATTTATCTTTAGAGCCAGTTGGTGGTGGCGCATGCCTTTAATTTTGGCAGAAAGGCAGAGGCAGGCGGATCTCTGTGAGTTCAAGGACAGCCTGGTCTACAGAGCGAGGGCCAGGACAGCCTGGGCTGTACACAGAAAAACCTGGTCTTGAAAAACCAGAAAGGAAAAAGAAAAAAAAAGAAAAAATTTGTCTTTAGATTTACTCATTTTAGTGTATGACTATTTTGCCTGCATGTACGTATGTACATCACATACATGCCTAGTTCCTGTGGAGGTCAGAAGAGGACAGTAGATCCTCTGGAACTCAAGTTACAGATGGTTGTGAACTGCCATATGGGTGCTGGGACTCAAACCTAGGTCCTCTGGAAGAGCAACCAATGTTCTTAACCACTGAGCCATCTCTCCAGCACCAGGATTTCACCTCTTGGTAGCTGTGCTGGGTTTCACATGTAATAGCTTTGATCACTAACACTATCTAGTTAATTCTCAAAGACTTTTGTGGTTCCTGGCCTGTATTAGAAATGTTAGCAGCTTTGCAGGGAGAAAACCGCATGTGTTTGTATCTGAAGAGAGACCACACGATCTAGTTAGTAACAGGGTGCTGTGTCAGCCACAGTCAGTCAGCCGGGTGCTTGCTTGTCCTGTGTGGTCCTGGACAGGTCACCTCCTGACACTCTGGTTCTTCACTGCAGTGGAGCCTCTGCCTGCTTCGAGGACTAAGTTGGACCCATGTGTGATGTTGGTTCTAGAATGGTCCTGACTGCAGCAATCATCAAATGTCAGCTGGTAGTAAGAGCGGTGCTTTGGTGACCTCACGCAGGTTGGAGAGTGCCTGGGGATAACTGATTATTCGGAAACCAGGACACTGGACACTTCCCTTCCCTGAGGTGCAGTTAGATGTACCCATTTCTAAAGTGAGCCTGACAGTATTGGTGGGTTAGCTGCTTTTTGTCACTGTGATAAAATGCCATGGCTACACAACTGGTAGAAGGAATTTATTTTGGCTTACCATCCCAGAGCCAGAGTCCATGGTGGAGAAGGTATTGGCATGGTGAAGGAACAGGAAGCTGGGAGATCATGTCTTGATACATGGGAAGCAGGGACAGGAAACAGGAAGCGGGGAGAGGTCATAAACCCTCAAAACCCACCCCAACAATGTGCTTCCTAAAGGTATCATAACCTTCCCAAACAGCGCCACCTATTGGGGACCAACTGTTCAAACACATGAGTCGGATTGGGGGGAATGGTGTTTCTGATTCAGACCATGATAATTAGTTACTCTTAAAATCATCTAGTGGAGGAAAAATGAGGCCTGGATAATCCAAAACCCAAGGATAATTTTCTGAATTTATAAATAAATTGATACCATACACAAATTACTTAGGGAAAAAGGACATCTTTTTTAAAAAGGGTTTATTTTCTGTTGAGTTTTATGTGTCCATGTGTGTTGTGTGTATGTGGCCATGAGTGCTGGTGCCTGTGGAGGTCAGAAGAGAGTGTCAGAGCCCTGGAGCTAGAGTTACAGTCCATTGTGAGCTGCCTCTCGTGGCTTGTGGGAACTGAACTCAGGCCCTCCGCAAGAGCAGTAGGCAGGCACCCCTAACCACCCAGCCATCTCCTCAGTGCCCGGTTTTCTCTTTCGCTCTTCAAAATCAATGGCAAGCGACAAAGCTGACTTTTAGACAGGTTCTCAGGAGGATGGTGGCTGGCTTCGCTGTCCTGGTTCTCAGTCTTTTGAACTGGTGTAACTGAGGCAGGTTCAGATGATTCTTCTGGAAGACTGAAGCTGCTTTGCTCTGTTCAGAACCTGTACCATTTCCACTGTCCCCCTGTGCCTGGACTGCCTGCCCCAGGCTTTCCTGGTGACTGCTTGGCCACTGGTGACCGCTAAGAGGCAGGTTGGCAAGTGCATCCGACTTCTAGGCTGCGTTGTTCTCCGTGTCTCACACGAATTTTGCAGCAGAATCCCCCATGCGTTTCTCATTCAGACTCTTTTGTGAGCAGTTATTTCTCAATGGTTTTATGTGTTTGGTGTCTAAAAGGGGCTGACTTGTCTTTTTTGGTGTTTATCTCCATGTTTTTCACCATTGAAATGTTTGTAACACAATTATCAAGATTCTAATTAAATACAAATATTGTTGGGAAAAATGAATGGTCCTTACATGAATGATCAATATTACTTGACTAATTCTGTAGAGGCGGTAACAATGCGTAAAATAACTTACTGTTGGATGAACAAATCAAATCACTTAGCTGAAGATGCTTAGAGTACAATTGACAGCTTTCCTGCCCTTTAACGCTTAACTATGAATCCTTGACGTTACTTCTAGAATTTCTTCCAGAATAGGAAGCTGAGCTAAATAAAGCTTTATGTACTGTATTAGATCTTTGCTTAAACTAATTTTTAAAAAATCAGTTGTTCTGGGATTAGGGCTCCCGTGGTGAAATTGTTGAGTTGTAAAATCTGAATTTCGGGCTTAGGAGAACGTCTCAGCTACTGTTATTAATTAGTTCCTTTATTTTCCCATCTAGGTCTGATCCCGCTCGCCGTCCCTGCTGACACCTGAGCCGCAGCGGTGATGCTGCCGAGACCTCTGCAGCCCACGAGTCAACCTGCATGGTAGGAGTGCCAGCCGCTTAGCTTCACGGCCGCTCAGGTTCAACACAGCGCAATCTAGAAATGAAACTGAAAATAGAATAGCATAAAGGATATTGATGGCTTTGGATATTTACTAACAGTGTGATTTAACATATTGCTAATAACTAAAGGTCTTTGACTCTAACCATGTTTCAGGATGTTAAAAGAAAAGGACTATGGCTGGATAGATTCATTTCATTTTCTTGTGAAGCAAGTAACATGACTATCTGGTTTACATCTTATTACACAGTTCTATTCTTATTTCCCCCCATGAGATTTTTTTAAATGAGATTTTATTTTTATTTTATGTGTATGGGTGTTTTTCTGTATGTTTGGGTCCGTCTGTACTATGTGCGTGCCATGCCTGCAGAGGTCAGAAGAGGGCGTCAGATTCCCTGGCAAATGGCTGCCATGCAGGTGCTGAGAACTGAACCCAGGTCCTCTGGAAGAGCAGCCAGTGCCCTTAACTGCGGAGTCATCTCTCCAGCACTGTTTCCCCCCATTAATTGAACTGTACAGTTCTCAAGAATGACCTTTGTATATGACAGAGTTGTATCACAGTATCAAAAGGTCGGGTCCAGTTCTTCTGTGTGCACTCCTTGTCCGGTGGTCCTGACTAACAGACCATTCATCCCGTATCCAAATGTAATCAAAGGTTCTCTTGCTGATTGCAGAACTCCAGTGATGAAAGGAGACATCCTGGCTGTGCATTCTCAATTAGTCTGATACTAAGGACTCCTGGTAACAAAAACATCCTGAGCACTTGATTTTATTAGTGTGAAAAGGAAAATATGGGATGCCAAGTGCTGTTTACTGCAGAGGCCCAGGAATCTGACAGTGTTTAGAAATCAGCATGATTCACAATATTAACAGAATCAGCAGCAGAGTATTTTAAACTCCTGTGGTCGTTTATGTAGCTGCATCTAGCAATACTCATCATTTCGTGTAATGATAAAATTCATAATTGGTAAGGTCTCAGAAAATTAGGAATGTAAGAAACATTTTCAAAAATAGGAAAAGAAAATTCTTCCAGAATGTGGTAAAGGTGTCCGTGAAAACCCTGTAGCTAATACTGGACTCATTAATAACTTGTAAATATTGGGAACCTTTACCTGAGGTTGGGAACACGCCAAGGTGGCCCGGAGATCTGGGAGCACAATGAAGCAGGAATGGAAATCAGAGGACTCAGGAAGAAAGAAACCAAATCACCTTCCAGTCTGTGAAGTAGGGAAGGATGAGAAGATAATAAAGTCTAGACACTCGTGACAGCAGCACAGTCTGTAACTCACCTCTGCTGAGAGAGATGAACAGAAAAAGAGAAATCAGCTGGCATGTTATGCAGCACAGGACAGTGGTTTTTAAATCCCTGGAAGTCTCTGTCTTTTTCCCCACAGCCCAAGACCTGACCCTTCTAAAGCTCCCCACCCTGTTGGTTTAGGCCACAGAGGGCTTGAGGCTGCCTCCATTTCTAATTGTGTACTCTGTCACAGAGCATCCAGCCTGCGACTCTCTCTCTGAGTTCCGAGACAGGCAGGGGCCAACAGTGAGGGGAAGGGGCTGCTCCCTCAACACCTGTAACGCTGATGAATTCTCAGTGTGCCTCATACTGAAGATGGACCATAGCGACTCATTTCTAACAAGAGGACTGGGGATAGGAATGGATGCTGAATGCCAGCAGACATTGTCTGCTAAATATGTGTGTGTGCATGTGTGAGCACATGTACATGCAAGTGTGCATGTATGCATGTGCTTGTGGGGAACGTGTGTGTACGCGCGCACTCACGTGTGCCCATGTGTGTGTGTGCACATGTGTATGCTTTTTCATTTGAGTCATATTGTATAGCACTATAAGTCACATATTATGGCTGTTGATTTCTGCTTAGTGCTTCCCAAATCTTTACTCGTTTTTATGAAGTTTTGCAGTATGGAGTTGAGGAAATTTGAGTTCTGGTCCCAATGGCTTGGAATAGTTATGTGACCTGTCTAGTGGCTATGGATCATTCCAGAATTATTCCTAAGTCACTTGAAATAAGTCAGTTACTTTAGCCTGGGTTAGGACATTTAGACATTTTATAAAAGCCTGTGGCAGCGTTCCCTTCCCTCCGAGTGCTCTGTGTGGTGGAATAGTGCAGTAGTGCACACACAGTGTGCCCTTCCCTCCGAGTGCTCTGTGTGGTGGAACAGTGCAGTAGTGCACACACAGTGTGCCCTTCCCTCCGAGTGATCTGTGTGTTGGAACAGTGCAGAAGTGCGCACATGAATCCTGAATGTGGAGTAGACAGGTTTAAATGGTATCAGTCAGCTGCTGTTCTTTTGTTTAAATTGGGTCGAAGTCTTGCAAACGCAAAGTCCGTCTTAAGTGTTCCAGCCTTGAGCTTCACGTGTCAGCAGCTCTCAGCTTGCAGCCTTAGCAGCTCTCAGCTCCCATCACCACAGCTGTCAGCAGCTCGTGTTGACGGCTGCTCTTGGCCGCCCTCTTAGCAGCTCTGTCGCTCCCCAGCCAGAGCCAGGAGCTCCTGGCAGCTCTCTTCACAACTCTCTGCCTGCTTGGCATTTTCAAAGCCAGTAGCTCCTGGTGTTACCAGCTCTCAGTGAAAGGAACTCAGCCCACTCAATCCCTGACGCAGACATGAGCGGATGATAAAACCATCAGAACATGGCTATACTGGGGTTTACATAAGTTGCTCTGCTTGGAACAGAGGTCCGACACTGGCCCAGTGAGGACAAGATGGATGGATGCTGCTTCTATAGACATAGAGGGTGGGCTCATGCACAGGCTGCTGCTCACTAACTGTGGACTCCCTGTATGGCCATGCCAGCCTGAACAAGCACATTGGGCTTACCTACCCCGGCTGTCATAGATGGGGGATGCTGGTCACAGACCGGAGTTAGGAAACCTGAAATGGCTGCGGTGTGGGTGGAGACAGCTGGAGTGCTGAGGCCGTGGCCAGGGCACTTGCAGAGGGACCGCTGCACACAGGACTGAAGGAAACGTGCCAGGAATGGTGCTGGACAGTTTTAGTTCAACCCGACATGACTCAGTTGAGAGACTGCCCCGTCAGACCAGCCTGTGGCGAGCCCGTGGGGAATTTTTCTTGACTGATGATTGTCGTTTGTTGTTTTCTTACTCTTTAGGGGCCTGCCACCCAGCTCCCAAATAAATCACACACAGAGGCTCATTCTTAATTATGAATGCCCGGCCTTAGCTTCTTGTTTCTCGCCAGCTTTCCTTAACTGTAAATTAACTCGTCTGTCTTTTGCCTCTGGACTTTTACCTTTCTCAGTTTTTGTATATCTTTCTTTCTTACTCCGTTGCTGGCTGTGAAGCTTGGTGGCTGGCTCCTGATGTCCTCCTCCCTCTCTTGCTCCTAGATCTCCCTCTCCCAGATTTCTCCTTCTGTTTATTCTCTCTGCCTGCCAGCCCCACCTATCCTTTCTCCTGCCTTGCTATTGGCCATTCAGCTCTTTATTAGACCACAGCTTCACAGAGTTAAACAGATGCCACATAAACAAAAGTACCACACCATAAAATAATATTCCCCAACAGATGATTGATGTGAAGGGCCCAGCTCACTGCGGATGGTGCTGGCCCTGGGCTGATGGTCCTGTGTTGTTCACAAAGGCAGAATGAGCAAGCCAGTAAGCAGCACTCTTCCATGGCCTCCTCTCAGTTCCTGTCTCCAGGCTCCTGCCCTGTTTGAGTTCCTACCCAGACTTCCTTCAGTGATAGACTATGATGTGGAACTGTAAGCTGAAATGAATCCTTTTCTCCCTAAGGTGCTCGGGGTTGTGGTGTTTTATCACAGCAACAGAAACCCTAAGAGAGGAATTAAGACCACCCTGGTGGTTGCTATAACAACTTCAGAAGTGATGGTGCCTGGAAGGGGCTTTTCTGTGCTGTCAGAATGATAGCCTAGATCGATCCTCAAGATAGTCTGTACACTCACACGCTCAGTGGAATCCTCAGCCGCAGTAGAAGCCGTGACAGGTGTTGTGGCAGCTACGATGCAGAGGTCCAGAATTCAGAGCCAGGGCTCCCGGCAGCCATGCCTGATCTGGGCTGATCTGGGCTTCTGTGGACCATCTGGACCCCTTTAGGATGGTAGTGGCAGCCGTACCAAGGAGCCCATCATTTAGGGCTGCGGTGGGAGGTGCAGGCTTGACTGTCAGTTTGCTGGCCTCCCAAGGGAAAGGTCCTGGTTGATTGACATCTGCTGTTTTTATTTCGAGGGAGGGACCCTCGTTTGCTCTCTTGTTGGCCGGCCATTTGTGTTTCCTGGATGGGGCTTCCTTCCCTCCTCTGTTATGTCTCTTTAGCAGTGCCTGCAGACCAGCACAGCCCTCAGCACGTGTCTAGCTTGTGGTTTCTTCATTGCTTTTTAACCGTTGGGGGTTGTTTGTCCTCTGTAGCTCAGCAGCATTATTCAGACATTTAAAATGTGGGTCTTGATTTCTATGAATTGGAACCTGAAGGACAAACCTACACAGGAATGTTTTTTATTGATTATTAAACTTTTGGAATAGTAGTTATAAATAATATAAATTATTTCACTCTAAACATATAAATAATTGTTATCACTCTAAACATACCCGTTAACATGCACACCTAGTCATACATCTCTCATTTTAGTCAAGAAATACACACATTTGACATGTGCCGGGGCTTGAAAGGAGAATGTATTTCACGGAGCACTGAAGGAGAGCGAGATGTTTCTTCCTCCTCCTGTGGGAAATCGCACTTTTCCTTGGCCTGGCCACAGCGTTTCACTGAGTCTCCTTAGCGACTCTGTGCATTCTAGTCTTGCACACTCACTTTCTTCACAGTTACCAAATAGAATTAGTGTCACAAGGGGCCATTCTGGATCCTGGCCCACAGAGACTCGGGACTCTTCCTCTGGCCTGAGCAAGTGTAGGCTATGGCACAAATGTCTACATCTCTACAGTGGCCAGCCAAAAGCTAATTGTGTGTGTGTGTGTGTGTGTGTGTGTGTGTGTGTGTGTGTGTGTGT
>CABHPQ010146372.1:30724-44198 GCA_902168405.1 Peromyscus aztecus
TGTGTGTGTGTGTGTGTGTGTGTGTGTGTGTGTGTGTGTGTGTGTGTGTAGAGTGCAAAAGAGAGTGAGGCAGGAATCTCAGGTCATGCACACAGTCAGCTACAAGGCAGTGTGGGGAGGTGAGGATCCAGGCAGGCCGTCCGTTAGTGAGATAAACTCTCAGATACAAATGGAACAGTAGAAGTGTAGCCAGCTTATCTTTCACATGCTGGAGTTGATGCTCATAGCAAATGAGAGTTAAATTGGGAGGGAAGGAGAGAAAATGGGAGCGTTGCATCGGAAGTCAAGGGCGTCTCCAGTTCTCAAGCCGACATCAGACCGCAGAGGGAACCAGTCAGCACAGTGCAGTTCTTTGGTGAGTGTGATCTTTATGGTCCCTCTGCCCCCTCAGATTGCATTTCTCTAAAGTGTGACAGAGGATATGCCCAGGCAGCATGACTGCAGAGGACCATGTGACTAGTGGGAGTTCAGGAAGCCAAGTCCTGACTTTGACTGTGGGAAGGTAGAGCTAGTGATGACTGTCTCCCGGGAGATAGCAGGAGGCACTTGACTCCACCCAGGGTACCGTAACACCGAGGCACATAGATCTAGACTGAGTCCTGACCCTTGGAATAGAAAGGGCACCCTTAGGTGAAAAGCAGAGTGGCTCTGGTCAGCATCGTGTCACTCGCAGTGTGACCACAAGTCTGCCGCTGGGACCGCTTGTCTTCCCAGGTGAGTTACAAGTTCATGTAATTAGAAAGCCGACATCTGCAGCACGTACAAACCTAGTTCAGTGTGTATAATGCACTCTGTGCCACCCAATTTAGCTCTGCCACATGCTGCCGTCTTAATTGCCTGGCATGCAGCAATCAGACTAAAGGTCACCAGCCCATCAGGAATAGAAAAGACAGAATCGTTAGCCCTGCCAGGTCTCGCAAATGGATGGGGCCTTTGAATCGCTTGTGTAAAGCATCACATCATCTACAAATAGGGGCAGCCTTGCTCCTTCCTCCCTGTTTTTAACCCTTTGATTTCCTTCTCTTGTTTCACTGCTGTAGCGAAGACATTAAGCACTGTATTGAAGTCTTCCCGTGATCTTAGTGGAGAGGTGTTGATATTTTCTCCATTTGGTGCCATGCTGGCCAAGGTTTTGATGTTTTCTCCATTTGGTGCCATGCTGACCAAGGTTTTGATGTTTTCTCCATTTGGTGCCATGCTGGCCAAGGTTTTGATGTGTGCCTTTGTTGAGCTACAGCCCCTCTGTTTTTGGTTTCTTTGTTTTTTCTTTTCTTTTCTTTTCTTTTTTTAATCATGAAGGAACCCTCAGCCCAAAAACACAACTCTCACCTCACAAGGGTTAAGAGGCGGTCAGTTCTAGAGTGAAATATGAGTGACCGTGGCCCAGGAACACAGACTTAGGTTATCTTAAATAATACGTTCCAATATGGTGATCGTTTGATGCTGTTTTTATAGTAACAGAACAAAGACAGTCATAAATCAAAGCACTTTTCACATGGAAAATGTTAGGCTCCGGGTTACAGCAGAGCTGGGAAGTGTCAGCTGTGACTTCAGATGCTATTTGGTGGCTTCTTAGACTTTGCCTGATGAAAACTAGGGTTTTGTTAAGTTAATCTGTTCCAGGAGGTTCCTCTGTTAGTCACGGAATGGAAGATCAGACACAGAAGTAGACAAGGAATGGTTGTTTAGCGAGCTGAAGGTACGTTGTCTATTGTACACACAAGATAAACTGTAGTTAGGTTCTGGACCTGAAGTATTCCAACCTCTCTGCAGTCTGATTGGTTCTGATTGGTCAGTCAGCCTTGCGGAAGGCTCAGTGGCCAGTGTGCTTTTGTGGGGACTTCTGCTCACAGTTCCCCCCTGTTGGCCATGTATTCCATTCTGTGCATGTGGGGACTGCATATAATTTATTAAATATTATTAGTGTCCCCATCACTAGGAACGTTTCATTCTGGGAACTGATGTAGATAAGGCTGGTGCTGGGCAGAACAGCCACTCCTCAGGAGATGGTCATGGCTGGTAAAGCCATTAGAAAACAAACTACAGTCATTGGATCCTATCAAAATCTACTAGCCAGTGTCATCCAGATTTGATTTTTTGGTCTGTATTTGTCATGACATGTAACAGGTCCCAGGAGTAATCTAAAATTAAAATAATCAAGAACACTGGAGGGCTAGCAAAGCAAATGAGAGAAACAGATCATTAAACAACTGAAATTTACAGTTTTGAAAATGCTTGATTGGTTGCCTGTTTCCTCCTGTACTGACAGTTACTTGTAGCCTATGAGCTTATTTTGTTGTTTGGAGTATTTGAAAAAAACTACTGCCTTTTAATTTTAGTTGGTCTTTTGGCCGGCTTGATCTTAACAGCTACAACCATGGAACAGCCTGCTCTAATTCCCAGGAAAGATAACTTGATTGAAAGTTAATACTACCACGATTAATATTGCTTTACCATATAGGAATAGACAAAAAAATACTAAATATTATAAGCAACTTTAAAAAATCTAATTTAAAAAGAATTTAAGAAACATAAGAAATGTTTAGGTGTTAGGTACTGCATTGCTAATGTAGTTAAAGATGAGTATCATCCAGTATTCTACATCGTGTGGATGTGTTCTGGGATGGAGCTGATGCGTGTTTGAAATAGCAAGCTAAAAGTTTGTCTCCTGAGGTTTATAGCATAGACATAGACTGGACCTAGCAGGCTGGAACCCTTTTCTTGTAGGCCGCGTGGAGGCTTGAGTGGGATGATGGGGTGCCCACTTCCCAGTTGATGAGTTCATCTGGTTTTCTTTATCCTTCCAGAAAGGCTCTATAATTCAGAATTTTTAGTTATCATATTTAAAGTCTCACACTTCCTGCAACATTGTGTAGGCATCCACTGGACCAGCTCGTGGGAACCACTGCCTCAGACAGGCACTTTTATTGGATTCATACTCAGTTTCTCTCTCGTTGTGGGACATTGTCGGGGCGGGGGTTAATTTTGTTAATTTGCAGAACGTAAGGTTTTACGCCTTTATCATGACCTGCTTAAGAAACCCGACTTGGCTTGTTCGGTAACCTTTGAACTCAGACTACCTCTCTCTGCATAGCGAGTGGACGAGCCGGTTACTGTCTGCAGCAGCTCCTGTCAGCTCCTCCTCTCCTGTCTCCTGTCTCCCATCACCGTTCCCCATTGCGGCTGTGCTGGTTCTGACCAGCACCCACGTACTGAGTCACCACTGTGAACACCAGGCTGCGGCTTCCGCTCTGCTCCGTCAGCTGGCCATGTGAGTCTGCCACTCCAGTGGAGACTGGGAGGCCTGACCAGGATGCTCACAGGGCTCCTGTTTGCTCTATCTCGGGTGCTGCTCTACTTGAGCAGCCCTATCTCGTGCACTGTTGCTGGCTCAAGTTGGTAACTCAGCTGACAGAACTCCACTAATTCTGGGAATCCCTTGGTGTTGTGTGGTCTCTAACAAGACCTGGTGACACACCAAAGCTTTGTACCGAGGGCCTTCTCTGAAGTGATGGCAGAGTCTATAATGTTAGTAAGGCTGTATAAGAAAGGAGGGTCTCAGCTAAAATTGCCCAAGAAATAAAGCTATCTGCCTGAACTAGGAGACAGGCATTGTTTCCATAAGGATGTTACCTTAGTTCAGAGGATCGTTTGACCTTGGATGCTTGATAGGTATTTTAGATAAATACGCTGTTAGGAGTTCTTGGAAGCACACATAGCATACAAGGAAATCATTGTAGGAATCAGCTAATATATACACAAAAGCTAAAATACCACTGAGACTTCTTAATCCATGGCTTGACCTTGACTTTTCCAAATAGTAACTTTTGTGATAGTAGCTGGATTCCATTACATTTTCCTGTGACCTGCAGCACACCTCAACTCTTATAAAGGAAAACATTTAATTGGGTGACTTACAGTGCAGAGGTTTAGTCCATTATCATCATCATGTAGGCCAGGTACTGGAGATGAAGCATCTTCACTTGTAGGCAACAGGAAGTGGTCTGTCTCACTGGGCATGGCTTGAACATATATGAGACCTCAAAGCCTGCTTCTGCAGTGACACACTTTCTCCTACAAGACCACACCTACTTGAACAAAGCCTCATCTTCTAATAGTACCATTCCTTTGGGGACCATTTTCTTTCAAACCACCACAGAGAGGACAGCCCATCACAGCCTTGACTACTGGATCCCATCCAACGTTCTAAGGTCAACATTCTAAGGTTCTCTGTAGAATTTATCTGTCACCCTTTGAAGACACAGACCTCCAGCACATCCGCCACCATGCATCCTTTCTGACTAATCAGAATGATGTCCAGTGATGTCTTTCTTTCTTAGGGGCTCTACCCTTCCGAGGCTGGGTTATGCCACTGTCTGCCCCGGTCACCAGCTTGTTACAGGGGAAGGATCTATGCTACAGCGCCTGCTGGAGGTGTTTGGACTCAGCAGCATCTTATGCATCTACCTACATGTCCCCTCTGAATCTTCAGGATGCCAGGTTTCTCCACTGGGGACCAAATGCTGCTCCTGTGTTGGCTGGCAGACTTTCCGAACCCTAACTCCACAGGTGAATCTTTAGCCCACAGCTTCCCATTGTGTCTGCACTTCAGGTACTGTCCTGAGAGGACCCTTTTACCTGCCAGCAAGGCTTTATGGTTCTCATCCTTGGCCATGATCTGCTCATTCACAGCTTTCAGTCTCTCGTTGACTTTCCATGGGACAGGAGTACAGCTCAGCTGTCCCTGGCTGCCTTGCTCTTTTGTGGCTGGTGTCTCCTGGGCATCTTTCAGATGTCTGTACGGTGGCCCCACCAGGCCACATCCCTCCACCAGGACATTGTCCAGGTTACCCAGTGAAATCTTCAGTAACTGAATCATACCACCTGACAAGGACTACATGTTACCTGTCAGCTAGGGCATCAGTCCCTCACCCTCACCTGCAGAGTGGTAGTCAGGCAAGTCCTAAATCCCCACATGCCCCCCCCCTCTTTCACAATTCTTGGGGTCACTTGTGTTAGTTTTTGTCTGAGAAACCAAGGCCAAGATGTGATTAAGGAAGTCCCCTCTGTGAAAAGGGATGAGGTGGGGCAGGGCGGGTGTCACTGAGGAAGCCAGAACTCCAGCGAAGTGCAGGCCAGCCCTGCAGGGACAGAGCGTCCTCCCTGCTCCGCCATCCTCCTGGTAGGGTGACGCAGCAGAGGTGCCGGGACCCTGGCTTTTCCTGCCTTTGCCAGTTGCTCAGGTGTTGCATTCCAGTTTCTCGCTGCAGATTTTGTCCATCTGTCTCACACAGGGAGATCTGTCTGTCTCCTCCATTAAAGAGCGCAGTCACTCCAAGCTGAGCATCGTGGTCCCACTTCCAGATTCCTAGGAGTCTGAGATCTAGTTCACAGTTCTGGGATCTAGGTTGTCTCGCTAAGTTGATACCATTTCCCAGAAAAGTGGGACAAATCAGCCGAATCGCTAACACTGATTCCTCACAAAGCCACTGATAACCCATAAAAATTTCTCTGGCAACCTTTGCTTCACACTTAACAGACAGACAGACTTGAAAGAATGGTTTGATGCATCCTGGTTCTTCCAATAGAGACTCGTGCTGAGCTCTTCTGTGGGTGACAGTTGGATTAATCAACTGTTTGTCTTTGTCATTTGTAAAGCATTCTCAGGAGTAATGACCAACCCAGCATTGGTTTCCCTTTCTCATTCTTGCGCTCAGTTAATTCAAGACTGAATTAGTGTCAGATAAAATAAAGGCAACCTGGGAAAAGTGTGCAAGGACTTCACATTGGCCCAGAAAGCGTTGCTTACAGTGGGATTGAAAACCTACCTTGCTAAAATTGCAGGTAGGGACTTTAGTCCCGTGTGTTGTCAGTGTTTACACGTGTGTGGGAGCTTCAGAGAGAGAGACACGGGAGAAACAGTTGAGAGACTAGTCAAGCCTGAAATTCTAGAACAGCAGCGGGCAGAGGAAACAAACGATACCTAAGCACGTGGCTGACTAACCAGCGGACTCCTTTTTCTAGAATCAGGCTGTGCTGAGGGCCATGCGTGGCACCGGAGTGAGCAGAATTCTTAGATTTGGATCACTTGGAGCAAAGGCAGCTGCAGGACTCCCTGTAATAGTCACAGACATTCTTGCAGGCTGCAGGAATGCATTTCAAGTGGGAAAAGAGGAAGTGTCAAGTTGCTGCGTCTTCTTCATCCTCAGACCTCCTTGTAGCTGTACAGTGTGATGAGTGAACACTTAAGATGCCATTGAGACAGTCACCGCTACAAAGACAGTTCCCAACAGGACAGGGTTGGCCATGCCGAATGGGAAGCACCTGATCCATCAGGAGGTGAGGGTGACGGGGACCCTGAACAAGACCTTCATCATAGTCTCTGTGAGAAAGAATCTCTGAGGTAGGGCAGACTCGGAATTTGCTGGTTTGAATAACTTTGTGGTCTTTGAGTTCTGGGGGCTGTCGGTAACGGTCTTGCCGGGTGGCCCAGAATGGATTAGGGGAGGTGGGCAGTAGTCCAGGGCAGGTTTTTGTTCTGAGAGCTGCATTAAGAGCACACTTAGTTGATGTTTGTTTCTAGAGATTGGCAGCTCTTGTGGGGGGTGGGCTGAAAAGCCAGGAAAAAGTCCATGTTCCACTAGGACAATGAGGTGCTAAGCTTTTCTCATTTGTGCCCTAAAAACATTTTGTTAGTCTCAGGTTAGCCTTTACAGCTATCTCCCAAGGAAGCCATGAGCCTCCCTGTACCACATGTCTCTTAGCCAGCAGCCCACTCGGATCGACGAAGATGTTGTACCCTTTGGCAGGATGGGATAGGAAGGCACAGGATACATACAGACTTGTACAGGTATACGTGAGAGATTTTTATTTTATTTTATTTTATTTTATTTTTTTTTTGTGGCAATCAGTCCAAGCCAGCTGCCTAATTGGCCGAAAGAACAGGTGCACATTTAACCCCAGCCTGGGAGGTAGTGATTAGCTCTGGAGAAAATGGAACCCAGATCTCTCGTTTTAGCTAAGTTGTAGACTTGAAAGCGAGGCGCCAGTGATACGTGTGCGATTAGGAATCGGTCCAAATAGATGTGGGTGATGACTTCCTCTCCGGAAGGTTTCTGTACCGACCATGTTTCTGGCAGGTCCAAGGTTAAAAGTTTGGCCTTGAATTCCGAACAGATGTCCAACCCAAGTGTCACACTTTGTGGGGTAAAGGACTGAGAAGGCAGTGAGTGTTAGGCGGTCTCAGCTGGCCTTGGGAGCGCGATCCTGTCTGGCCTCTGCTTCATCGTCTCCCCAGCTTCCTCTTCAGAAGCCCTGGCCCTCCCTTCTGCCTTGGTTGCTCTGTGACTTTTTTTCAATTCTTTGGCAGTTTCATACATGTGTACACTGAACTTCGGTCATTTTCACATCTGTGTCTCACCCACCTCCCTGTCCTGCTGACATCCTCCTTCCCAACATGGCTCTTGGGACATGTGTGTGTGTATGTGTGTGTGTGTGTGTGTGTGTGTGTGTGTGTATGTGTGTGTGTCCCATGGAGTTAAATTAAGATTGCTTGCATGAGCATCCATGGAGGTTATTCATGAATCATGGGCAATCCCATTACAGTCGATGCCACCCTTTCACCCCAGCACCCAATAGCTGCCCATAGTCCCATAGTCTGTGAGGGATGGGCCTCATTGGCTCCTCCTTCATGCTTGATAGCATGGTGACCAGCCCAGTCCTGTGCAGATTTTATGCAGGTAACCACAGCTGTGGTGAGTTCAGGAGTGCAAAGGCAGTGCCGTGACTAGATGCTGTTTTACGTCACTCCTCCCGGACCTCCGATGCTTAGATTCTTCCTGTTCCTCCTCCCGGGATGTTCTCCAGCCTTGGAGGGGGGGTAGAGATAGCTTGTGGACCAAGCATACCAGTCAGTGACTCTCAGCACTTTGATGAGTTGTGAGTCTGCATTCACCACCATCACTGCAAAAAGGCGTTCCTCTGATGAAGGCTGAGAGCAGAACCAGTCTGTGGATATAAACACAAACATTTAGAAGGCAGTTCGTGTCCATTTACAAAACAGCAGTAGTGGGTTTTCTCCTGGGGCCTATGACATCACCAGCCAAGATTCTTGACCAGGTTTACAGGTGAGGCATGAGTCCCTTCCTATGGAAAGGAATAGAAAGGAAGTTGATTATTCCCACAAAAGTCATGCTACTATTACGCCAGCAAGCGTATCTGGCAGGTTGTCATTGTAACCGGTCGAGTCCACAGCTGGGTAGGAACATTGGTGACCTTTCTCTGTGTACCTCTTGGCACCGTGAGAGCTAGCCGCCAGGGAGGAACCTTCCAGCCACAGTTGTGCAGACAGCTGTAGTGTAGCAGCTTTTGTGAGTGGTCATCCAGGCTGGGTGAGTCATTTCTGCTCCTGTAACACTAGTCACCTCCGTGGTTCACCAGGCTTGACTGTAGTGGTGTCCTTTGGTCTGTCTGTTTCCCTAATCTGGAGCGAGCGGATGTTTGTCCCCATCTCCTGGGATCAGTGTCGCACAACACAGGCATGCTAATGGGTTCTCTTCTTTTTTCTTCCTCATATAGAACCCTAGTTTTGTAGCTCACTGTGATAACTTACCGCCTTGTTTTAAATGATTCTCCCACAAGTAAACATTAATTCATAATAAATCTTTTACCCCTTTACTCAGAGACTTTACTGTCTGGAATTTCATATGTTAGCACACCCACATTGAACATGTACCTCTTCAGTGATATTTTGCAAATAATGCTGAGAATTTTCTTGGGTCTGTTCTTCGTCAGCCAACTGTTCTCATTACAATGAGACTAATAATTAAAATTATAATCACTGGTGTATAAATGCAATTATTATGACCAGTTACTGTTTAGTGTTATTTCATACTAGTCAATCTCACAGCCTCAGTTCCCCTTGGGGAAATGTCATTGTCCCCACTTTTTAGAAAGGCATCTGAAGTGCAGATGGGTGAAGTGATGTGCCATAGACGTACCAGAATAGATGAGGTGGTTTGGTCTGAAATATCATCAGTGTGCTCAATTGTCATCTTGGTAGACTAAGGCAAAAATAGCAGATAACAAGCTGTGATTCAACAAAACCTTTCCTTAATTCCTCACGGCTTGACTCCCTCCTTCTCCTCCTCTTCCCTCACAGAGTCTCTGTTATGGGCTTTTTGGAAGTTGGCCGTCATGCATTCCCTAGGTTTAAGTTCATCAGTCACAGTCACAGAGAGTGCCCATGAGCTCTGAGATTGCTCAGCACCATGTCCTTGCAAGGTTTCATAAGCCCCAGACCTCTGCTGTATTGCCATCACAGTGGGCACGTCAACACTATGATTTGGCCAATGTCCCGCTTCTCTGCTAAAGCTCCCCTGGAGGAAGGTCTCTGCAGATCTTGCACATCTTTCCCCCTCTGTCGCATCCTCAGCACCGTGCATCTCACGGGTACCTGGAAGGTGATCAGAAGGTTATTGTTTTGGAGTCAGTGGACTCCGAGCTCATGAAGAGAGGAGGAAGAGAATCAAGGGTTGGTCCATGCTTGCGACTTCCTGACTTCTGTTCATGCAGCATGCCATTTAGTTACTGTATTGGTTGACAGTATGTTTTTGCTTCAGGTAATGGAAGACTCAACTACATGGGCTTAAACATAGGTTATTAATCTCCCTCGAGCTATAGGAATCCCAGATCAATGTGTGAGGACTGATTTAACTGCTAACAAGAGTCATCTAGGTACTGGGCTTCTCTTCCTGGAAGTTGAAAAAGCAATAGGAGAAGCTTGTGAAATTGAAAATTCATCTCAGTGGTTGGATTTTCTAGTGTTGCATAAGGAGCGATGTATGAAACTCATAAACCTCTTTCAATGAGTGCAGTTCTGATTGCATTTATAATTTATGTGTGGGGGCTGCAGTTAACAGCACTGGCTGCTCTTCCTGAGGACTGGGTTCAATTCCCACATCTCTATGATGGCTCACAACTGTTTATAACTCCAGCTCCAATGCCTCATCTGGCCTCTGGGGGCACTGCACATACATGCTGCATCTACAGACATGTAGGCAAACACTTATACACATGAAATAAAACATTTGAAAAATGTTTCAAAAACCAAAGAATACCATCTCCTCTTGGGGAAGCAGTTTTTTGTTTAAAAATATATAATACATTGTAGCGGGGAGACAGGTGGAAACGGTCCTGTTGGGGAGCTCTTTCCTGCTGTGACTGCCTTTTATTGAAATCTGAGGCCCCGAAAGCTGGTTGAACATGTGTGCCTGGGCGACTGTTGACAAGTGCTACTGCAGGGTGACCTGGCTGTCATTTTAGTAGGGAGAAACCAGTGTCAGTGTTTATATATATATTTTTTTTCATATGTTCCCTGAGGTAAATATCCCAGTCTCTGGGTAGGGAGTTTTCCGACGTGTAGTGTTCTGGGCAGTTAAGATGCTCTACTGACTGCATTTCCCATCTCTGTTCCTGTGCCCAGTGTCATGCCGAATGGGCGGAAGGGGGGACTCCCAGTAAGGGAAGAAGGATCTTTAAGTGCATTTTTAAAAAGCCACTTTTCTAATTTTCTTGTATTCCATTCCCATTTCTTCAGTACCCGGTACCCCTGACTCCTGAGCATTTGGTAGCAAGGGCGGGGAATGTTCTGGAGTTCAGGTGGCACAGCCTCGTCTGTCTGCTATCTGGCTGTGCTCCGTCTGGTCTCACAGCGACTTCCCGTCTCTTGTTTTCAGTTCTGTGTCTGTCAGCTTTATTCGGTGTATTAGAAAATGCCGGAGTCAGTCATCAAAGAGGAAAGGCTAATTTGGCTCACAGTTCAGGGTTCCATCCCATGGTTGGTCGGCCTGTTGCATTGGGCCTTTGGTGAGGTAACGTGTCTTGGAGGCAATAGTGGGACAAACTGTTTACCTCATTGCTAAGAACCTTGCAGTGAGGGGCACGTGACTAAAGTCTGCCAGCCTCCTTCAGCGGCACTCCTGAAGTGACTGAGTCCTGGACCCCATTTCTTAAAGTTTCTACCCTGCCCTCATCACATTGCCTCAGATACCAGGACTGCTACACTTGAGTCTTTGAAGGACATTGAAACCCAACAGTTGGTGCACTTGTATGTGTCCACTTGTATGTTTATTTTTCAAAGCAGCATCCTTTATAACTGACTCAAACTTAAAATGACTCAAAAGCATTCAACAGTAGAATGTGTAAGTAAATTGTGGCATAGGCACAGCTGATGTGTAAAAACAAATGTTGAACAGCAAAGAAAGAAAGAAATAATATGTAGTCTGTTTTCATGAATACTCACAAATACTTCTGGACATTCCATAGAAGTATTAAAAACACATAAAAATGAATGCTATGGAGTCTTTAATTTTAAAATGTTTTTAACTCCAGTAGAATGACATCATTCCCCTTTCTTTCTCCAGCCCCTCCTGGGCATCTTCCCACAAACCCCTCCGTGCCCCACTTCCCAGTTGGTGCCTCATTTTATTTGATGATTATTCTATATGTACACCCTGCTGAGTCCATTTTTATTGATGTGTATATATGATTTCAAGGCTGACCACTTTGCATTGGACAGCCAGTGTGGGGCTCATCCCTAGGAGAGGCTAATTCCTGTTCTCCCAGAAGTCACCAGTGGCCTGTAGTTTGTTGTCTAGAGTGGGACCCTGCAAAGTGTCCCCTCCAATGTTGACGTGTCCATTGATATTGCCACTGTTCCATCCTTGTTTATGTGGCCGTTTCTAGAAGAGACTGTTTCATAGTGGAATTCCTGGTATGCTGGCTCTTACAATCTTTCTGCCCCTTCTTTCTCGATGTTCCCTGAGCCACAGATGCAGGAGCTGTGCGTTTCCGTGGGAGTTGAACTCCCCACAGTCTGTTATCTCTACACTCTTCATTTGTGGTTTTCTGTGATGGTCCCCATTTGCTGTGAAGAGAGTTGACTTTGATGAGGGGTGGTGGTGACGCTTACCTGTGATAGAAAGATAAGATTTAGAATGCAGTAAGGGATTACGCTGCTCTAGCAGTGGCAATTGTAGACTCTTTTCTAAGGTCCATGACCTCACTGGCCCCAGGAAACTGGCTAGGTTTTCCTCCTGTTGTTATAAAGCAATGAAAATTAAATAAACCAACTCTGATAAGTATTACAAACATTATATTCAAAGAAAAACCACAAGACTTGGTATGACTCCAGTTATATCGAATCAATCAAAAACTAAACCATATGATTAGGGTGGTAAACTACAGAAAGGACTGGGGACACCTGCCAGACACTCAGGGTCTTGGGGAATGAGAACGGAAGACTCACTGTGACCGGGAAGGGACTTTCATAGGAATGAAAGGCTAATTAAAATTCCTGGCCAGGAGTCCATTTCCAAAAAAATTAAAACTCCAGATTTGTTTAGATGAAACCATGCTCTTTTATTTTTAAAGAACATATATATTTCTTTTTAATTTTTAGATTATCAGCCATGCCTTTAGTGAAGAGGAACATCGAACCCCGGCACCTGTGCCGCGGTGCTCTGCCGGAAGGAATCACCAGTGAGCTTGAATGTGTAACTAATAGCACTCTCGCCGCCATCATCCGCCAGCTAAGCAGCCTGAGTAAGTCCCCGCTTTGTCCCCGGTTATTGGCAGTATTTTATGGACTTCACACTACCCAGTGGGTTTTGACTCAAGAGTGGCAGCTGTGGAGATAAGAATCCTCCTCCATCCGCCGTGGCCAATGAGTGTGTCTGCCCTAAACTCCCGAAGCCTGCCTCTGCATTTAAAGTTGTCATCATGGAAACATGACCTTGCACATCACTAGAGAGGACCAAATGTGTAGACTTTGCATGTTGTTCATTTTTAATGCCTTTTAAGATGAACTTGATTGTAGATTAAATTTTTTTCTTTAGCGAACTGTCTTGTTAAATTGACAGGACCAAGTTTTTTTTTTTAATCTGTTAGGTTGAAAAGTAGTTAGCATCACAGTGTAACAGTATGCTATTGGTGTTCAATAGATATTTGCCCAATTCCAAATAGAAAATAAACAGGTAAGCTGATTATTACATGCATGTCACGTGTGTTGTACATATATGTAGTTGATTGATAATGGATACACCCTTAAGGAAGGAAAGATTCCATCACTCTATCAGTGAAGGTTAATATTAAATATCCAAGGGATTATTCTGGGAATTCAACTATGCATGAAAAGGCTTTTTTCTTCAAAGCTTTCTGAAATTACATATTTCTCCCACTTTGACTTTTCCGTCCTGACCTTCTTTTCTCACTTGTCTCCACTCCTTTTTAGTGATGAGAGATTTTCACACTTAAAATCTGCAGGAAGTGGTCAGAGCTAGAAAATCTCCATGAAATTCTATATTCTGGTAGCCTTAAGCACAGAAGGTAGATGTGTGTGTGTGTGTGTGTGTGTGTGTGTGTGTGTGTGTGTGTGAGAGAGAGAGAGAGAGAGAGAGAGAGAGAGAGAGAGAGA
>CABHPQ010146373.1:0-17268 GCA_902168405.1 Peromyscus aztecus
GAGGTGAGCACTCAGACACCAGTCACTGGAGGTGAGCACTCAGACACTGGGGGTGAGCACTCAGACATCAGTCACTGGAGGTGAGCACTGACACCAGTCACTGGAGGTGAGCACTCAGACACCAGTTACTGGGGGTGAGCACTCAGACACCAGTCACTGGGGGTGAGCACTCAGACACCAGTCACTGGAGGTGAGCACTCAGACACCAGTCACTGGGGGTGAGCACTCAGACACCAGTTTGTTAAGATTTTGTTTTGAATTATGTGTGAGGCGAGGGAGGTGTGCATGTGACTGCCAGAAGAGATGAGCTGCCTGACATGGGTGCTAGGGACAGAGTCGGGTCCTCTGGGAGGGCAGGAAGCACCCTTCACTAACACTGAGCCGCCTTCTGTCCAGCTCTTCTCTATAAGTATCATTGACTTTGGTGAGAGGTCAGACCAGTGGGTTGTAGATGTCCAAGGTCTAGATCCAGTTGCTTCCCTGGGGCGCTTATCTTGTTCCTTTAACTGGGAAGTTCTCATGGATTAGAGGCACATGACCTCCCTAAACCTTCCCAGGAGCTCTGTCCCTGATGGCCTTTCTCAGGGTGAAGGCCGCGGGTATGTGAGCCGATGTGTGAGACGTGAGCTCAGTCCCAGGCCTGAATGGAGCTGGGCCTGTGAGCAGTTTGTAACGTTTAACCCTGCATTAGTGTGTCGTCCCCCAGTCCCATCTGGGCATCCTCTTTTTCTCTCTTCCCACCCCCAGACAGCACAGGCAGCTCCACATACCGACCGCCCCCTCGGACCCGGGAGGTGATGATCAACGGGCAGGTGGTGAAACTGAAGTATTGTTTCACCTGTAAGATGTTTCGGCCACCCAGGACCTCACACTGCAGTGTCTGCGACAACTGTGTGGGTGAGTGGGGGGCCTCGGCGACCCCTGAGAGACTGAGGCTTGGATGCAGGAAGTCACATGTAGGTCAAGACGGGCAGCATCTGAAATACTTAGGGCTGAGCCGGAAGGCTGGCTCTCCCAGATTGGCTGGGACACCTCTTGGCCCAGGGTTGATATATCCTGTCCCCCAGTCCCCAAGAATTTCGGCAGACAGAGGCCTTGAACTTGGTGGAGGCTTCAGTCCACTCTTCAGTAGGTCCGTGGTCCCGAAGCCTGGGGCAGTAACCTGGAAGACGGAGAGAGGATGACGTAACTGAGAGCCAAGGTGGGAAGGGTGAGAATGTGGAGGGTGAGGTGGAGAGCCTGGCCAGAACTGCCAGGTGGCTCTTGACCACCCTCCTCTGCTAGGTCTGTTCCCTCACCCTGCTCCTCGGAGGCTCGACAGCTTGACGAGGACCCAGGATGGTCCCTTGGGAGGGTGTCATAGGGGAGAATCTGTATGACACCCAAGTGAGCTGAGCCATGGTGACAGTGAGCAGTTCCCAGGGCAGTGACTTCATCTTGCCAGCTCAGCACTCCCTCAAGAAGAGAGCTGGGGCAGCAGGCAGGGAAGTGGGTGACTCAGTGGGTGTTATTCATCCTTACCAGTCTGCCCCACCCACCTCCTTAGAGGGCACCAGCCTTGGCATAAGGCCCGCAACGGGCTTATGACCCAGATTCCCACAGGGACTTTCCTCATCAGTTGGGTGTGACTCCCACCCCCAGGGACTTAGCGCCGATATGAGCTCAGTCCCTTGCCCTGGCCTCTGGTGCCAGCTCTCCATGAGTTACCTAGCGGCTCAGCCCTCTCTGGGCCTTAGGCCCAGAGCTGTTAGTATGTAGCTGGTAATAGGCCATGGTCTATGAATCTTTGAACCAGACACTCTATTGGATCCTGGAGATTTCAGGGGTCTGAGGCCATCCATGTCTTGCATGAATGTCAACACTCAAGGGCAAAGCTATATAAAAGAGGAGTAACAGAGCAGGTGACAGAGGACCCCTACCTAGTTTGAGGCCACAGGAGACGTTTTCAGGGAGTGGCTTTGTAGTTGACATCAGAAGGAGTTACTATGGAGCTAAAAGAATAGAGGGCATGTGTCAGGCAGTGGGTGGGATCTGATGATCAAGGACTACAAGTAGGGTGTGTCCAAGGGAGGGACAGGAGTCAGCTGCTGTTGGGGGTGAGAGGATGGGACAGTGCCAGCCTGGGGGGAGGGCTAGCCACCAGTGCTGACTGAGACCCACACTGGCTCCTTCCCTTTCTAGAACGGTTTGACCATCACTGCCCCTGGGTGGGCAACTGTGTTGGGAGACGGAACTACCGCTTCTTTTATGCGTTTATCCTCTCCCTCTCCTTCCTGACGGCCTTCATCTTCGCCTGTGTGGTCACCCACCTGACTCTGCGTGAGTGGGGGGACAACGGGCGGAGGAGGGCTGACCAGTGAGCTTGGCCCTAGCAAGGAGCAGTGGTCACCACCCTGAGCTGGGTCTCTGTCCTTCCTTCCTAGGTTCTCGAGAAAGCAACTTCCTGTCCACTCTGAAAGAGACACCAGCAAGATATCTTTTGCCAGTTGTTGCCCTGGGTGGGAGTTGAGGCCTCTTCATGGGGCGGGTCTCCAAGTGGGATGGTAGGGCCATGTTCCCTAGAATCCACTCTACCAGTTACTGTGTCAACACCCGGCCTAGAGCTGATCCTGAATGGATCGTCATGGGCAGGGGCTGAGCAAGCAACCTCAGGAAACTGTCCCTGTCTATAAAGGCCTGGCAAAGAGTGCATTTATATATATAATATATACACACACATTGTTTTTGCCTGTATGTATGTCTGTGTGAGGGTGTCAGGAGTTACAGACAGTTGTGAGCTGCCATGTGGGTGCTGGGAATTGAACAGGGGTCCTCTGGAAGAGCAGTCCGCGCTCTAAACTGCTGAGCCATCTCTCCAACCCCAAGTGTGTTTCTTAATTAAATCTTTTTATCTTGCATGGGGGCAGTGGAGAACACGCGTGTGCCACAGCACACAAATGAGGTCAGAGGAACTCCAAGTTCCGACTCCGGTCAGCAGACTTGGTGACAAACGCCTTTACCCCCTGAGTCATGTCACCAGCCTGCATGTTCCTTAGGGTGCCAAGCTCCCTGCACCATGTCGTGGCCAAGAGCCTGTGGTTAGAATTCCCTGGGCCATCCCTAGCCAGATCTTGACTTGCTCCTCAGGACTTCCATCCCGTTTTAGGGGTGCAGAGGTGATCCGCTGAGAAATGATGACTGGATCACAGAAAGGTTAGAAAACCTGTGCTTTTCAGGGGTATGGCTCCAGGGAAGGGTGAGTGAGGAAGAGTGAGCACAGGGTCCCAGGGTCTCCACCCTCCCCCACACATGTGTCCTTGATGGTCCCACTGTGCTGGAGTTGGTCATCTGCTTCTTCTCGATCTGGTCCATCCTGGGCCTCTCAGGGTTCCACACTTACCTCGTCGCCTCCAACCTGACGACGAACGAAGACGTGAGTAAAGCTGGGCAGGGCTGGGGAGCCTGGGGTGGTCCAGGGCAGCCCTGCTGGGGAAGCCCAGGCAGAGCCTAATGTCAGAGCCAGGGTTCCCACATGCTGCAGGTCCTGTGCTTTGAGAGTTAGCACGGGCAGCGTGGCTCCATTGATCCCTACTACCTACTCCCTTGTAAGCCATCACCAGCTAGCATTATCTGAGCACCCGCTGTCCCCAGTCCAGACATACCCTCCCCTCACTGTCCTTCAACCCACAAAAAGAAAACAGTAGTGTGTGTTCCCAGGGTTGCTGCATAACATTGATCCTCTAGAGACCCACCATCCAAAAGAAATGGATCCATTGCAGACTGGGTATGGTGGTACATCCCTGTAATCCCGACACTTAGGAGACCGAGACAAGGGGATCCTTGGTTTGAGGCTAGGCTGGGCTATGTGGGGAGATATTGACTTGGGGAGAAATAAAATAGGGTTGGGAAGAGAAAGAACAGGAGCTTGGTTAGTCTGGTGGCTCAGGCCTGTGATCCCAGCTGCTCTAGAGACTGCGACAGGAATTGCAAATTCAAGGTTTGAATGGACAGTCTGTCTCAAAAAGTAAAAAGAGGACAGGGCTGCAGCTCAGTCGGAACACTTGCCTAGGGCGAGCAGGCCTTCCTTCAATCTCAGTATCCAAAGGAGGAGGAGGGGCTGGAGGTTCAGTGCTTCAGAGCTCTGATGCTCTTCCGGAGGACCCGGGGGTGATTCCCAGCCCACACATGGCAGTCTGTATAGCCCTGCTGTAACTAATCCTGGGTAATCCAGTGCCCTCTTGTGCTTCCTCTGGCACTGCACACGTGATAAACAGACGCACATGCAGGCAAGACACCCATACGCATAAAATATATAATAAAGTCTTTAAAAACAGAGCAACAAGGAGGAAGCCACCTCCAAGAGTAGTGGTACATACATGTTATCCCAGCATTTGAAAGGTGGAGGCAGGAGGATCAGGAATTCAAGGTCATCTTTAGCTCCATAGAAAGTTGGAGGCTATCCCAGGACACATATGACCAGCCTGGTCTACAAACTGAGTTCCAGGACATCCAGGGCTGTTACACTGTCTCAAAAAATCAACCCCCCCCCCAAAAAAAAAATCCCATGACCTCTCACACTCTCGTTTGGGAAAACAAAACTGAGCACATTGATAAGGGCGGAAATGACATCAGCCCCAGCCCATCCCCACCACCACTGGGTGTCTCAGCACTAGTTCTGCAGGGTGTTACTGTAGCCTGAGCAGAAAGGGGTGAGCCCCTCCATGCCTTCAACAGAGGGCTTCCCAGAGGCAGACTGTTCAGCAGTGCTGAGTCTTATCATCCAGAAATGAGCTGTCCGAGGTCGTGGAGTGGGGTGGGAGGGTCAGAGTGGTTCAGCGACTTTGTGCCCCCCATCCTGCCCCCCTCTCAGTTGGTGTCCTACTTAGGGTTACTATTGCTGTGACGAATCACCACGACCAAAAGCAAGTTGAAGAAAGGGTTCATTTGGCTTATGCTTGCACAGCATTATTCATCAAAGGAAGTCAGGACAGGAACTCAAACAGGGCAAGAATCTGGAGGCAGGAGCTGATGCGGAGGCCATGGAGGAGTGCTGCTTACTGGCTTGCTCCCCATGGCTTGCTCAGCCTTTCTTATAGAACCAAGGACCACCAGCCCGGGGTGGCCCCACCCACAATGAGCTGGGCCCTCCCCCATCAATCACTAATTAAGAAAATGCCCTCCAGGTTTGTCTATACCCAGATCTTGTGGGCATTTTCTTAGTTGAGGGTCCCTCCTTTCAGGTAATGCTAACTTGTATCCAGTATGTAAAACTATCGGCACAGATGGGCAGCCCTGGGAGAGGTGGTCTACCCAAGCATCCTCCTCGGGAGAATTCCTTTTGGTTCTGTCTTCTGTGCTAGCTGGAGCCTTCTAGTCTCTACTAGAGAGCTCCCTACACCCGGAAGTCCCCCATCTTCATTGAAGGCCTCCACTGAAGACTTGTTGTTCCCTCCAGGAGTCAGGGAGGGAACTGGTTTCTGAATGGACTTTCCCGGCCTCTGGGTCCCATTTCTAGATGGTGAAGAGAAAGCAGGTGTGATGGGAGTTGTTCCACAGGAGAGCGCTACCTCAGAGCAGAGGGGTTGAGGAGGGAGCTCAGTGGTCGGTGCTTCTCCAGGGAGGGAGGCTGGAAGAAGGGAGCTTACCCAGGCTTTTTCCTCTTTCTAGATCAAAGGGTCTTGGTCCAGCAAGAGGGGCGGTGAGGCATCTGTCAACCCTTACAGCCATAAAAGTATTGTCACCAACTGCTGTGCTGTGCTCTGTGGCCCTCTGCCTCCCAGGTAAGAGAGGGCACGGGGAGGTGGCCTTGAGTCTGGACCTTAGCGGGCCTTTCTCCCTGAACGTACATGCATTCCTTGTTTGCCGTCCTCTGCTCTGCCGGATGACTCAGAAATTATGAGGAAGGCTGTTAGCTGTTAGTTTTAACCACATGCACTCATTTGTAGAATAAGAATAAGTACAACCAGGCATGAGTGTACATTCCTGTAATCTTCTCACTTGAAAGCTGAGGCAGGAGGATTGCTTCATGTTCAAGGCCAGCCTAGGAGACACAGTGAAACTGTTTCGAGAGGAAAAAAAGTACAAAATAGTAAAGATCATAGGGTAGTCTGTGTAACCCTACTTCTCAGAGATACCACAGTGACTGTCATGACCACACAGGGTGACATGCTCTTCCTGCACGTGGTGAGGTCACCACCCTCTCCCAGAACCTTAGTGGCTCAGCCCTGCTGGGAGGCTGCATGTCGGTGCTGACAGCAGAGGGCACCAGAGCTCCAGAACAGGCGTTAAATGGCCATGGGGACGGAGGGGCAAGACCTTCCTTCTACAGATGCGCCCATCTAGGGAGACAGAACTAGACCTCTCACTGCCTCCGAATCGCTGTTTTCTTACTTTCTCTCACTTGCAGCCTGGCTTCTTGGCACCCGGACAGCTGAGTCAGTTTGAATCAGCATGAATAAACTTGGGAGGTAGAGGCAGGCCTGTCAGAAGTTCAAGGTCATGCTCAGCTACATCCTCAAGTAGCAAGGCCACTTGGGGGTCCTGTCTCAAAAAAACAAAAAGATTCTGGCATGTTGGCACTACTGCATGTACCCCTCCTTTTTTAATTTTTATTTTTATTTATTTATTTGTTTGTTTGTTTGTTTGTTTATTTGAGACAGGGTTTCTCTGTGTAGTCCTCGAACTCACAGAGCTCCACCTGTCTCTGCCTCCCTAGTGCTGGGATTATAGGCGTGCGCCACCTCCACCCAGGAGCACCTGCCTTTTTAATCTGAACAGAAACAGGCAGATCTTTGTGAATTCAAGACCAGTTTGGTCTACATAGTGAGTTCTAAGCCAGCCAGGGCTGCAGAGTGAATCACTGTCTCAAAAAAAAAAAATAATAATTAGCTGTGCATAGTAGTTCATGCTTTTAGTTCCAGCACTTGGGAGGCAGAGGCAGATTTCTGTGAATTCAAGGCCAGCCTGGTCTGCATCATGAGTTCCAGGACAATCTACAATCTACAGTGCTACATAATGAGATCCTGTCTAAAAAAGTAATAATAATAAAAAAAAAACAACAAATCCAAACTAGTGAGTGAATTATATGGAAAAAGCTAAGTGTCCAGAAGGTCTTATTTTACATGTATTTACATGTGTGTATACACACATACAATGGTGTGCATGTGGAGGTCATGAGTCCTTAGGGTTGAACTCAAGTCATCATCAGGTGTGGTGGCAAACATCTTCACCGTTAAATTGTCTCAACAGTCCCAGAGGGAGGGTCTTGAACTCCTGAATGGGAAGTAGCTTCCATTTGCCCAGCTTTCCTAGGGCTGGATCTTTCCTGGAAGACATTGTCTGTGTTGTCACACCCCCTGGCCTTTGGCCCGGAGCCGTGTCCAGAGTTCATGTCCTGTCCTTATGTTTTGGAAGCCTGATTGACCGGCGGGGATTCGTGCAGTCTGATGCTGTGTTGCCCTCGCCCATCAGAAGTGACGAGCCACCCTGTGGGGCCAAGCCAGACGCCAGCATGGTAGGAGGCCACCCCTGAATGTGACTCAGTGCTTGCCACCTGCCACCCTCCACGCCTGCCGGGACCCTCCCCATACCATCCGAGGGAAGCAGAGCCGCCAAAGACTCCAGTCTTTTCGTATTTATTTCCCATCCTGCGTGGCTTTCTCTGAACCGTCCCATAGCTGGGCCCTCTGCTCCCCAAACCCAGGTTCCCACAGTTCGGACCCTAGGTTCCTGAGCTGATCAGTGGCAGGAGAGGAGAGCCAAGGCCTCGGGAGGTCACCAAGGGGACCATGCCAAGTCATTGCCTGTGCAGCCCAGGGAGGCCCAGTGTGAGTGAGGGTGTGAGCTGAGTGGACAGCCTCCCAGCTGGAGGCATGCATGGGCCCGGGGAGTCAAGAGGCTTCTGGAAGCAGGATTGTTGAGCAACTGGCCCTGAACCACAGGTGGCCGACCAGCGCCCTTCCTTGAACTGCTTTGTTCTGGGGCTCCTGCATTCCCTTTGTGATGATCATGGTTATTTTGGTGGGCTTTTTGCGGGGAGGGTTATATGAAATTGGCCAATAGGATAGAGCTGGGGTATCAGTAGAGAGAGCATGGTCAGAGGGTGGGAGGCAGCCTGTGTCAGAGGAAGTCAAACTGCCATCCTGGCCCCCAGAAGTTCAGCTCCTGTAGAGTCCTGGGCAGCACAGTAGAATGGGGACCCTGCTTTCCCCAGCCCATGGAGACGCTAAGGATCCTTTCCTGTGCCCCCCAAATCTCTTCCAAGTCAGGGTTAGAGGTGGGTGGGTTAGATCATGCTGGCAATACTTGAAACGGGTTTATTAATGCTGGGTATTTTGCACAATTTTATAGACCTCTTTTTTACACACCCTTTTCAAAATAGAAGTTAATATGTCACTCTCTGTGCAGTGCCAAGTCAGGGTTCTCAGAAGGCTGGGTGGTCTGATACATTTTTACAGCAGATCTAGCTGTGAGTGATTGAGTGTGTGTGTGTGTGTGTGTGTGTGTCCGCCTGTGTACAAACACAGCTGACCTCCATATTCCCTGGGCTATTCCCTTTCCCTATTACCCTGTGTTCAGAAGCAGCCTGAGGTATGGGGACTGGGAGGATGTGCGTTAGTCACAAGAGACCCCTGGGCTCCTGCCCTCTTTCCTTCTGCTACAGCCATCAGACAGACAACCAGTGGCTAGGGACTCTGCCACCCAGCCCCCAGGTCAGGCTCCCAGCTGTGATCTGCCCCAACAGGCTGAGGCTAGGTGTGGTGGGTGGGGTGACGGGTCTGGGGAACAGCTGCCATTCTGCAAGCCACACCCCCTCCTTGGTGTTCTGCTCTGAGTATGGGCCCCAGTGCCCATCGTCTAGGAGACGATGCATTTCTGCTGATTAGAAATGAAGGAAGAAATAGAATAGGCCAGGAGGCATGTGGGTTGGCCAGGAGCTCATAGCAAATCCCTTCTGCTGGGAGCTGTAGCTTCTAATCAAAATAGAGACTTGTTCTTCTGGGCCCCGCTTTGGCCCTTCAGGTGGGTGAAGCCCTTGGGTCATAGCTTAGGAAGTCACTTAACTTCCATTCCTTGGTCCTGAGGCCAGTGGGTCCCGGACAGAGGGGGGAGTGGTGGCTGGGAGAGACAGCTTCAGAGTCCTAGGCCATCCTGCAGTGGCCCTGGGAGGTAGACAGAGGGGCTGGAGGAAGGCTCCCTAACCTGCCTTTTGTTTAAGCCAGTATTCTTTGTTCCCGCTTGTAATAAAACTTGTGTTTTTAAGAGCTGCTTTTCTTTGGTTTGGTTTTTGTTGGCTTTTGTTTTGCTGAGTCCCTGGCTTGCAGCTTATTAGCTCTGGGTTCTTTCAGACACACTTGGGTCTTCCCTGGGAAATGGGAGGCAGGCAGGCAGGCAGGTGACTGGAGGCACTCTGCAGCAGAGGGGCTGGGGCTAACCCACCTGACTGCCTTCAGCATGTCTACCTTCTTGGGCCTCAGGGATTGGTACCTGCTGAGCTCTTTCCTGCTGACTTTCCACCCTGATCCCAAAAACATATGGAGACAGTAGGTCCCAGTTGGAGTTTCTCTCTCTTTTTTTTTTTTGTTTTTGTTTTTTCGAGACAGGGTTTCTCTGTGTAGTTTTGGTGCCTGTCCTGGAACTCAATCTGTAGACCAGGCTGGCCTCAAACTCACAGAGATCCGCCTGGCACTGCCTCCGGAGTGCTGGGATTAAAGGCGTGCGCCACCACCGCCCGCTGGCCAGTTAGAGCTTCTTGTCCCTGCCCCAACCCAACCTCCTAGGTAGCAAGAACAGCAGATGCTAACACAGGCCGACCTCTGTGGTATCTCCTCCAGGAGGACACTTGTCAGGACTTTGCCATCTCCTGCACAGCCTGAGGGGAGCTAACAGGCCTCTCTGCAGAGGGTTAGCTGGTAAGACCATGTCTCACCTGTCAGCCAGCTCTGCCCACTCCCTCACACACCATCTCATCTTCATCGCATGCTCACCAACCCATGGAGTCCATCCATCTGTCTGGTGTGTGGTGTGGTGTGTGTGCTGGTGGTGGCAGGTCCCCAGGGGTCCCCCAAACAGAAAGCTCTTAGTCCTGCCCCATTCCTCCTTGGACGGGAGCATCCGTCCTTTCAGAAGAGGAAGGGTGAGGCTGGGGAGGGTGCACACGTGCTCTGAGGGGCCTGGGCCTGTGCTGTTAGTGTCGTGGTGTGCAGGGCCCTCAGTCAGGTCACTAACACCTCTGTATCCTGCTCTGTGTCCCTGCCAAGCTCTCTTGCCTGCCTGGTTTCTCTCCTGCTCTGTTTATTACCTGCCGCCTGCGCTTTGGCCCTTTTCTGGGAGAGGGGCAACTGCTGTGGTAGCCTTTGACCCCACTGGGGCCCCTGCAGGCTACCTCTTTCCATCCATCCATCCGCTAACCCTCTCTCTCCTCCTTCTTTGCCATCTTGCGGGATCGTCCAGTATGTTCGGGGGCTGAAGGAGCTCCTGAGGACCGCCATTCTCTGCCTCTTCAGGAGTGGCCTGGGGGGAGCCGGGCACCCTGTACCTTCACCTGCCTAACCTGTGGCCCATCTGCCACCATCTGTGCCTACAGGGTCTGTCCCCCAGCCTGTCCTACTTGTGTGCTCTCTAGAGCCCCCCACAGTGGGCAGGTGCTGACCTCTTGGCCCCCACCCTCTCCTTGCTGGCCAGAGTGTAGAAAGCCATACTGCAGCCTCAGCACAATATACAACACTGTACCACCGCTGACCCTCGCCCTCCCCCCTCCCGCCATGCCCCTTCCCCAGATTTGTGAAGTGTCAAGACTCTTCAGGAATCTTGCCTTACAGCCTCCCCCCAAGTCAGCAGAGCCATAGGCAAGCCAAGCAGGTTTCTTCAGGAGCTATCTGGGTGTCCCAAGACGCTGCTGAACAAGTTTGGCGACTGTTCTGAGCACAACGGCTCAACACTGTTCCCACGCCCCCATCCCCCTAGGAGGATGTGAAGTGTGAGCCTGTATCCTTGGCCCCGGGCACCAAGGGCTACACAGCTCCATGTTCTTCCAAGGACCCAAAGGGAAACGGGCCAGACCTGGGGAGATTAGCTGCGCCCAGCATGGGAGCTGCTCACCTGCTGTCCACTACCTTTTGTAACAAATAAAGACCTCCCCTCTTCTTGCCATAGCCTCGAGTGTCTCGTACCACTTTCCTTTGGGGCCGTGGGCGGAGCCTGCTGTGGATGTGTGAGAAGAACTGTTTGCCTCCCGTCCAGCCCAGCTCTGGCTAGGCAGTGCTGCTCTGGAGACAGAGGCCAGGAGAGACATGGGGAAGTGACCTCTTGACTCTCTCTCCAGAACTCATTTCCTCCCAAGAGACCTTCAAGGCTTAGCTGAACTCTGAACTTCGAAAAACCCTGCCTAGTCCAAAATGAGGGTGGGGTGGGGGGGTGTCAAACTCCAATCTGAAGCTCACGTTCCCCAGTTGAGCCCAACCCAAGGTAGTCCACAGAGTCTCCTTCCCATTCCCCAGGTGCTTTCCACAAGGACACACATGGACACACAAACACACAGTAAGTAAACATAAAAGGAAATTATCGGGCTGGAGAGATGGCTCAGTGGTTAAGAGCACTGACGGCTCTTCCAGAGGCCCTGGGTTCAATTCCCAGCACGCACATGGCAGCTCACAACCATCTGTAACTCCAGTTCCAGGGGATCTGACACCCTCACAGACATACATGTAGGCGAAACACCCGTGTACATAAAATACAAATAATAAATTATTTAAAAAAAAAAAAAGCCCAGGCAGACGGTATTGCTGCTACCATTTATCAGGACTTGCTAAGTATTAGGCTGTTTCTCTCCCCGTAACCAAAGAGAAAGGTGATCTCAGCTTTCTTACAAATGAGAGAGCTGAGGCTCAGGGAAGGTCACCTAGCCAACAAAGCTGCGTTACCACAGCAGGAAGAGGGAGGGTGGTTGAAGAAGCCCTAAACTTGGAGAATGCCGTACCCAGGATGGGGATGCCAGCCTCCTGTTACTGGTGGGGAGGCCTTAGCCCAAGAGGGGCAGGAAGGGACCTGCCCAAGGCCTCTTATGACCCAGCTGGAATGCAGTTCTACATGCTGACCTCATTCGGGCCTGTTTCTATAAACTCCACACTGTCTCATACCCTGGACTGGTTTAGCAGAGGGGGGCTACCTCAAACAGCAATACTTGAGAGGAAAAATACGCAAACAGCTGAATCACCTAAGCGTCCTCCATTGTCCCTTTCCAGAGGCTGCGAGCAGACGGCTCTCAGCTCCGTAACTGTACTCTTTTTTGGGGGGGGGGGGGGGGGTTTCGAGACAGGGCTTCTCTGTGTAGCTTTGCGCCTTTCCTGGAACTAACTTGGTAGCCCAGGCTGGCCTCGAACTCACAGAGATCCGCCTGCCTCTGCCTCCCGAGTGCTGGGATTAAAGGCGTGCGCCACCACCGCCCGGCCCGTAACTGTACTCTTAAAACCAACCACAAGGACCTCTGGTCAACTGCTGAATTTGATCATTCCAAAGCAAGAACTTACCTAAGAAATTACTAGAAAAGAAATGGTTTTGCCAGTTGTGGTAGATTCTTTCTAGACTCCAATAAGAATCCCTCTTACTGCCAGCCACTCCAGAAAGGTGGCCAGTGGCCACCAGGATGAGGAGAGCCCCCTGGACTGTATTGTAGCCCCATCCTCCTGTCCTGCTGACTCAGGCAGCCGCTTTGGAGTCCCATGCTCTGCCAGGACCTGCAGCCTCCTGCCTGCCTGGGCTTCTGGACTTGGGAAGTAGAAGCCTGGAGGCAAAAGGGTGGCGACTGAGACAGGAACTGAGTCAGGATCTACAGGTCAGAGCCGGCAGGAGTGTCGAGCAGCCTGGCTTCAGTGGAGGAGGAGGAGGAGGGAGGGAGAAGCTTGCCGAGGGTCTAGAACCTGGCTCTAGACACCCACCACGTTCCTGGCTTAAGAGGCGTGGGAGAACACTCCCTTCTTGGACTTGCAATTTTGCCAGGCCCCGAGGTCTAAGCTCTTAGTGTCCTGGGATCCCCAAGTTGCCCCCCAGTACTTGGGGAAGCCCAGGCTAGATGACTAGGGCCAAGGGAAGCCCTTGAGCACTGTGAGGAACGTTCCAGAAGGAAAGGGAGGAGTCAGTGCTGATCGCACCTAACCGTTTGTCAGTCTGGAGAGGGAAGTGTGGGCAAAGGACCCTTTCTCTACCTGGCTGGGCCACACAGTGTGGATAGTTTGTGATCTTTCCTCATTCCAGAGAACCCAGCTAGAAAAGGAAGACAGGCATGGGAGCTGAGGATGTAGTTTAGCTAATAGAGTTCTTCGGACCCCTGGGGACAATCCCAGCACCACTGCATAAACCAAGCATGGCGCACTCCGTATGTAGACCAGCCTGGCCTCGAACTTGAAGAGATCCTCCTCACTCTGCTTCTGCCTCGTGAGTGTTGGAATTACAGATGTGCAGCAGTCTATGCAGTACTGGGGATCCAGCTCCAGACATGCAGGCAGGAACTCTACCCACCCAGCTACATCCCCAACCTTTTTTTTTTTTTTTTTTTTCTGGAGGTTGGAAGCGGGGGCAGCGTGTCTCTTTGTAGCCAACCTGGCCACCAACTGGAACGTCTCCCACATCAGTCAGCCTGAGTGCTGAGATTCTAGGTGTGCACTGCCACAGCCTTCCCTAATGTGACATTTTAGTGTAGTTTCATTCCATCCTTTCCTGTGTCTGTGGCTCCCAGTTAGGCAAAGCCCTCGGGATCTCAGGAGGGAAATCCCATCTGCTTCCTGGGAAACCCCGTAGAGTTAGCCAGGATCTGAAGAGTCTCTACTCTTGTGGTACACAAGCACATGCCATCCATTCTTGAGGCCTACGCCTCCCTCCCAGGGGCAATGAGCATGATCAGGCACAGGGTGAGGGAGAAGACAGGCAAGGCTGTGCATCAGTCCTGGTTCAAGGATTAGATTGGCTGGGTCCCAGGGAGAAGGTTCCTTAGAAGGGACCCCGGAGTCTAAGCTTGGGGGGTGAGGCAGATAAGCAGGAACCTACCCTACCCTCAGTACCCATACTCTTGATAAGGCTTGAAGACAGGGCCCAACCAAACAAGGAACAAAGTGGTCTCCATCTCTGAGGAGGCTTCTCTCCAGTTGGAGGCGGGGCTTTGATCGATGAGAGGGGACTGGAACCTCTGGGAGTCAAGTGGGGTATCTCCCTGAGCTGGAATTGCTGCCCCATAAAACAAAATGGTGTGTGTCATCACTGGCTTCTTCTCAGCCCTGTCTTCCTCCCCAGGTTGCTAGCGTCCCCCCTGGGGGACCAAACTGGACTGAGCACCCCATGGCCTGCTTCCCAGCCTCTGACAGGGCAGTCTGAGTCAGGCAAGAGTGGGACAGTCAGAGAGCTATCCCCCCCACCCCCCGCCCTCTGTGAGCCCTGCTCATACATGACGGCAGGCAGCTCGGAAGGGACAGGTGACCTGACGTGGGGAACCAGAGAGTAAGGTCTCAGACAAGTGTCAACAGGCCACCAACTTGAAAGGGAAAATTGTGCTGTAATGGGGAAGGTGTCCAACAAACCGACTGGGTGACTAATTACCAAGGCTGGGCTGAAGCTTCAGAGGCTACTCGTTAAACACTCCATTAAGTGGCACCCTGAAATGCCACCTGCGCATTCTGGGTGTTCAGAGGGGACCTCGAAGGAGAACAAGGACCAAGGGATGGAACCGTCTTTGGGCGGACTCAGGAAGAAGTCTAGCTCTCGATTCCAGATAATGGCTCCCAGGCCAGAGGCCTCAATGGGAGAAAAGTCAGAAGAAACAGGGAGCTGGCAGCTTGTGACCTTAAAAGCAGTTTCTCCTCTTGAGACTTGATGTTTCTACCTCTACAGTCCTACAGAGCCATCAAGGGGGTTATATCAGATCGTGACTGCTAAAGTGTTTGGGAAACAGTATAGCCCTGCCTACACATGAATTCTCACCAGAACCATTCCAGCCCTCTGTACCAGCTCATTGGGCTCTGCCCAGGCTAAAGAAGCCCAGTGGCCGAAGCCATCCTTACGCCTGGAAAGACCCCCTGAAAGACAATCTGATTTGGTAATCTAGAATGTTCCTGCCACTCTGCTCTGAACAGCAGGGGGCAGTCTGGAAGCCTGAAGGATGCCTGTTCAGGTGGGACCCATGGCCAGGTTTCTCCTGCTGACTGTCCTGATGACTCACCCCATCACATCCCAGCCCTTTTACCTTTAAGGAAGAGCCGGAAAGGGTGTGGAGAAGAGGAGGAGGCAGGGCCCAGGCCCGCCCAGGCCACACCCAACCCCTCTCCAGGCCGTGCCACCCCAGCCAAAAGGCAGACCCAGAGCAAGAGAGGCACAGAATCCAGCATTGGTCTCAAGGCAGCCAGCTCAGCCCCTGTCTGTCCTCGGAGTCATGGAGAGAGCCAGTCTGATCCAGAAGGCCAAGTTGGCGGAGCAGGCGGAACGCTATGAGGACATGGCAGCCTTCATGAAGGGTGCCGTGGAAAAGGGTGAGGAGCTCTCCTGCGAGGAGCGAAATCTGCTCTCCGTGGCCTATAAGAATGTGGTGGGCGGCCAGAGAGCAGCCTGGAGGGTCCTGTCCAGCATCGAACAGAAGAGCAACGAGGAGGGGTCGGAAGAGAAAGGCCCCGAGGTGAAGGAGTACCGGGAGAAGGTAGAGACAGAGCTCCGGGGTGTGTGCGACACCGTGCTGGGCCTGCTGGACTCCCACCTCATCAAGGAGGCTGGAGAGGCAGAGAGCCGCGTCTTCTACCTGAAGATGAAGGGTGACTACTACCGCTATCTGGCCGAGGTGGCCACCGGTGATGACAAGAAACGCATCATCGATTCTGCCCGGTCGGCCTACCAAGAGGCCATGGACATCAGCAAGAAGGAGATGCCGCCCACCAACCCCATCCGCCTGGGCCTGGCCCTGAACTTTTCTGTCTTCCACTACGAGATAGCCAACAGCCCCGAGGAGGCCATCTCACTGGCCAAGACCACCTTCGACGAGGCCATGGCTGACCTGCACACTCTCAGCGAGGACTCCTACAAGGACAGCACCCTCATTATGCAGCTGCTGAGAGACAACCTGACGCTGTGGACAGCCGACAGTGCTGGGGAAGAGGGTGGAGAAGCTCCAGAGGAGCCCCAGAGCTGAAGAAGTCTGCTCCCTCCCCGCCCTGCCTTGCCCTCCGGTCCCCAGTCTGCAGAGAGGACTAACAGGGAGTGAGATCCGGCCCTTCCCAAACCCTGAATGTTCTGCCACACCCTGAAACGCTCCCTGGAAGGGGTGCAGCCAGGCTGACAGGGGCTGGAGACCCCACTCTTCATGCAGCTGTCTGGTGGGTGTTCCTAACACTGCCCACCCCCGCTCTCTGCACCCCAACTTCCTTACACTGCTCCTGAACCTGGCCTCCGCCCTGTGCCTCCTTCTGTACCTGTTGCTTCCAGAGCCTAGGAATCGAGGAGGCTCCCACCTCTGTGGCTGAGAACTGGACTGTGGCAAGGGCTCTGTGTGTGTGTGTGTGTGTGTGTGTGTGTGTGTGTGTGTGTGTGTGTGAGAGAGAGAGAGAGAGAGAGAGAGAGAGAGAGAGAGAGAGAGAGAGAATGAGAAGGAACACATGTTTGCTGGGTGTGACCATGTTTCCTCTCAATAAAGTTGCCCTGTGACACTTCTGTCTTCTCCAGTTATTGGTCATGGGCTGGGAGGGGAATTGAAGGGAGTTAGAGAACCGGACTCTAGAACACCGAGTTAGGGCCTTAGGGCCTCAAGTTCCCCCGGGTCTGGGTCGGGTGACTTCAGGTGAGAGGCCATCGGAAGCCCCCACAGCGCACTGGTTCAGACCAGGTGAGCACAAAGGCAGATCAGGCGAGGAGAGGTGAGCAGGTGCTGTGGGCGGGAAAGCCGCAAAGCTCAGATGTGGCGGGAGCCACGAAGCCACTGAAGACTGAGTACAGTGGCCCTAGAGACGCGCTTCACGAGTGGCACTGAGCGCTTCAGATCTGAAAGCGGGGGACCGGTCACATCAAGTGCTCAGATCTGAGCCGAGGGGTGCACGATCCGAGGCAGGCAGGGGCATAGTGCCTCCACTAAAAACCCAGACCTAATAAGGGAAAGCTCTCCAAGGCCCGGCGATTCTAGGTGGGGACAAAAGGAAAGCCGCTGGCGAGAAGCCGGAGCGAGCAGGGTGGGAAGGGCCGCGGGGAGTCGGGCTGGACCAGCCCACGGCCGGCACACCTAGCAGGCAGCGGCACGCACCAGCCCGCCGCGGCGCTCCGCGGCCT
>CABHPQ010146374.1:6234-40615 GCA_902168405.1 Peromyscus aztecus
CTGTCTGCTGGGCCCCGCACAGTGCCCGTGAGACTTACTGTAGGGCATCGACGCGCTGCTGGCAATGGAGGAGGCGTCACTGCAGGTGGAAGCCGGGGATGGTGGAGGACCCATTTCTGTTTTGACTGGCTCCTGCTTACTCTCAGGCCTAAATTGAGAAAAGCACTCTCCTTATAACTAGGAATAAAACAGAACCTTTCAAACAATTTATTGAAACAAGTTTATAAGGGAGGGGAAAGTCTTATTCAATGGCTATAGTCTTAAAATAAGTTTTAGGCCAAATATCAATGTAATTAGGAGGCCCACCTACCTTAAAAAAAAAAAAACACTAAAATTATAAATCTTAAGTATTAGTTTGATAGGTTTAATTTCTTTCTTTTTTTTTTTTTAGATTTATTTATTTATTATGTATACAGCATGTATGACTGCAGGCCAGAAGAGGGCACCAGATCTCATTACAGATGGTTGTGAGCCACCATGTGGTTGCTGGGAATTGAACTCAGGACCTCTGGAAGAGCAGTCAGTGCTCTTAACCTCTGAGCCATCTCTCCAGCCCCAGGTTTAATTTCTTAAAAGAGCATATTTTTAGCTTACTGACAAACCCCTGTGCTTCTGAGTTTCAGCGTGTACTTGTAACATCAGAAGAAAAGATGTCACAAGTTAATGAACTTATAATCATTACAGCAGAATTTTGAACAGCTGTATATATAGTATGAGCACATCATTTTCCCAATGTACCAAAATTTAGCAAAAAGAACACTCCTCCACGTTATAATGATGGTAGCGCATTGTTATCAGGCTAAAGGCTCTGTAACAAATTTACTGCATAGGAGAAAAGTGAATGTTGGCCTAACAGCAAGGTGGACCATGTTAGAGCTATGTAACGCCTAGAAAGAATACAAGCTAATGACCCACCCTACCCACCCCACTCAACCCACCCACCCCAAAAAAGGCATCAAGAGAGAATACTGCCGTGTCGTTCTGACCACCATCAAGAACTGTATGTAATTTAGGGCTGGAGGGGTGGCTCAGCCATTGAGAGCGCTTACTGCTCTTCTGGAGGAACTGGCTTGGCTTTCACACACACAGTGAGCAAAGCACTCGTGGATATAATCAAATGTTTTAAAGAACAAACTGTCACGTACAAAGAAAGCTCAGCAATCTCCCCATTTCTTTATGTGCGTCCATGCACACAGCAAAGAGTTGAGACATACAGAAGCCCCAGGACTCACTTTGTTTCAATGGTTTTGCTGGCTTTTTCCATGCTTTTCAGGCTCTCTGGAGACCGCAGTTGAAATCTACAGCTGTCATTCATATTCCAAACTGACTCCATTAAGACACCAACTTTAGGAATCCCAGCACTGATTGAAAATGCCACTGCTCCAGCATGATAAAGAGGATTATTTCTTAAGCACACCTAGCAAACAAAAGAAATCACAAGCAGGATGATGTACAAACAATGACAATCAGTTCAAATGTATGCAAAAGTGGGTGGGCTTCCTGTGTTTTCCAACACGAGCTGACACTCACCAAGGGCCTATTACTGTACCCTTTTTGTCCAATCATCTGTTCCCACTTCTAATGAACAGCGACATCAACATGTCTGTTAGCAACGCATCATTAAAGCTCACACAGCCAATGTCAGCCATTCCACTGAAGGAAAAGTCAACAGAAAAGGCAGGAGAAACTGCAAACAGCACACTTCAAACAAAAATGTGAAGAAGAAACTATACTTTTCTTCCTTTCCTGCCATGGTGAGCTATTTCTTCCTGAATTCTGATGTTCACGGGCTCTAATACATGTCTCTATGGATGTTTCCCTCGGAAGGGCCGTTCACCAGCCAGAAGACTCAGTGGGCACTGTAATCTTTTTACTTTAAAAGGAGCAGGGTGTGGCAACTCAGGCCTACAATCCCAGCACTCAGAAGGCCGAGGTAGAAGAAATGCCTCAGCAAAGCCAGAGTAAGACTCCTAAATAAACAAACAAACAAAAGAGTTCAAACAAGCTCAGGTGTCATAACCTATACATTTCTCCATGTCAGCTAAAGGACAGGACATATTAAAGGACACTGTAGAACTAAGGCTATGCTCTACAGCTTTAAATCACCAGAGGCTTTGTGGCCCTTGTGTGCTGAAAGCTGGCCTCTAAATTGACACTGTCACACAAACCACAATGGTGGCTTAGTTCTCCCGGAGGACAAGTACATTCCATCAACTACAGTTTTAGGCATAAATAAATAGTCTCAAAAGCAAACTTGGAAGAATGTTTTCGCCAGAGACTTTCAGGAAAAGTAATCCGTATACCATCCTCCACCGCAGCCCAAACCAGCCACGACGGAGTATGTCCCTACCTTCCTTCCCGTACACCTCTCTCTCCCCTACATTTAGTAACTGTACCTACCTAACTTCATAGAAAAAACGGTTCATGCCAGGCATGGTGGTGCATCCTTTCAATCCTAGCACAGAGGAGGAACAGGCAGGAGCATCTCCGAAGTTTAAGCCCAACCTAGCTTATATATAGCAAGCTGCAAGCCAAGCTCCAGGGCAGTCAGAGCTTCAAGGTGAAACCCCCATCTCAAAAAATAATTAAAACTCCCCACAAACTTCCCTTAATAAACTCCAACTTTGCTTCACTTTAAAAAAATAAAATTTACCAGGCAGTGGTGGCGCACACCTTTAATCCCAGCACTTGAGAGGCAAAGGTGGGTAGAACTATTTGAGTTCAAGGCCAGCCTGGTCTACAGGGTGAGTTCTAGGACAGCCAGACTCACACACAGAAAAACCCTGTCTCAAAAAACCAAAAATAAAATCAGTAAAAGCTTAGAGACCAATAAATGTTCAATAAAAATACTATAATTGAAATCAAAACATGGATTATTATTAACTGAAATTATGTACTAGCACTTTATTATAATACATGTATCTTACAGACAAGGAGTAAACCCGTCTGGGCCAGAAGACGTACAATTCCTATTTGGTAAATTCAGATTCTAACTATTAGGCTCTATGGATGCAAGTGAAGTTAACCAACGACAGTTCTTACTGATGTCAGCACATCAATGTTGTTCTTTTCTGTGGCTCCATAAACACAATCTTAGTTGTACCGCAAGGTACTTTGATGCGATCTGTCGTTCAGCAATATGTTACTAGTTTATTTTACTGACAACTTTGCCTTTGGGCTTCACTCCTTCCGTTCTGTAAGCCCCAAGATTCTAACTGGGGTCATCACAGCAGAAAGATGAGCAATCTCGATAGCCCATCTCCACTACTAAACCCTTACTACCTTCTCCTTCATTCAACTTGCTAGGCTCTGGCTGAGGCATTCAGAGATTATCCACTGACTAAAGAATGAAAGGAACATGAGGCCTGCAGGAGACCCTCCACTTTAAAAATCACTCTCTAATGCCCCATCATAGCCCTGAAACACTAATCTGTAGAAATGCGAGGAAGGATCAGACACAACCTCTTCCTGACAATACCCCACCCACAAAGCAGTCTTCCAACCTGCTCCACTCTCAGACTCCCCTGGGCTGTCAATCACAGTCATGCCCAGCCTATCACTAGGACAACCTCAACCAACATTCCTGAAGGGTCACTCCAGGCTCTACACTGAAAAAGTACTACACAGTTCTTACAGCCAGGGTAATAAAGGAACTCAGCTCTACAGGAAAATCACATACAGACACAAGACTAGAATCCACAAGGACTGCTACAAGAAAAATGACATGGCTACGAGATATGGATGCATGCTACTAGAACCCAGAATATTAAAATAGCACTCAACTGTAAAAATGCTTGTTAAGAGGAGCTGCTCATTAAAGGAGAGGGTGATTTCTGTAAGGGAAATGATGCCATTTACATCAGCTGGCTTAATTCTAACCACTTACCTGAGTGCCAACGGTGATATTTGGCATGGAGGAAATACCAGCACTGGATTTAGGCTTTTTATTTTTTGCTCTAGCTTTCTCTAACATTTTCTTCCTTTGACTAAAAGGGACAACACCCCTGAAAGGAAAACCACAGACTGGTCAAGAAAGCAGCAAAGAAGCCCATTAAATAAATCTACAATTATTTAGCCATTCAAGCATTGCTGGTACACTGCTTCTCCAAATGTTTGATCTCAGAATAGTATTCCTCTGCAACTACTTCCAGTAGTTACAGTCTTCGTAACTTTATTAAGAAATAACTAGATCCAGTTTTACTAAAGCTTTAGGATTAAATTCTACAGAAAAAAGCCAGGCGGTGGTGGAGCATGCCTTTAATCCCAGCACTCGGGAGGCGGAGGCAGAGCCAGGCGGATCTCTGTGAGTTCGAGGCCAGCCTGGTCTACAGAGTGAGTCCAGGACAGGCACCAAAACTACACAGAGAAACCCTGTCTCGAAAAACAAAACAACCACAAAATCTACAGAAAGTAAAATCAAATTCTTTTTACAAATAACTTTTTCTTACAAATAATTACTTTTGATGATCTAAATTTACTGGTATCCCCCTGAAAATACAAAGAATAAACTTTGAACCTTATTAACTATAGTTATATAATATAAATGATGAAGAAAAAAATTCATGCAGTGAATATTTAAAATAACATTATGTCCCATAACTTGCAACTGTGTAAAAGCAAAGTACATGTATACATACAGAAGAAAGGATTAAAACTACCTGAAAATACTAGCTGTAGCTGACTATACATAGTAGGAGTCTGTGTGATTTATTCTGCTTTGTGCTCTCAGGATGTCTAATAACATGGTTGCTAAGGATACACTGTTTGTATAAATTTTTTTTTTTTTTTTTTTTTTTTTTTTTTTGGTTTTTTGAGACAGGGTTTCTCTGTGTAGCTTTGCGCCTTTCCTGGAACACACTTGGTAGCCCAGGCTGGCCTCGAACTCTCAGAGATCCGCCTGGCTCTGCCTCCCGAGTGCTGGGATTAAAGGCGTGCGCCACCACCGCCCGGCCTGTTTGTATAAATTTATTCTCAGTTTGTTAATGCAACTGCTCTGAAGGGAAATTTGTGTCTCTACAATGACCTCAAGGTGGTACTCTCTCTTCAAAACTGCTTTCTATGTAATGAGAACCCTGTGAAAGACACTTACCACCAATATAAATTATTCTCCAGCTGGGCACAGGTATAAAGGGCACAGCAATGTAAAGAAACTATCCGTTCTCCTTGAAGTTCAGAGTAAGTCTGTGCCGTGTGCTCTAACTTAGAAGCCACGGAACTTAAAGTTTCATCCACCCATGTAGCAACCTAAGGAAGATAATAGTAGAGGCTTAAGTAAAAGAAGTCTCTTTCCAAAAGAACTGTGGTCAACACTACTGTAAGGCATAATGTATTCTATCAAATCCAAGTCTAAAATGTTCAATACAACAAAAATAAGTACTTCAGGAAAAGTTCCTGGAGGCTGGAGAGATGGCTCAGTGATTAAGAGCATTTGCTGCAAAGCACAATGGATTAGCAGTCCATCGCCTTAACCACTCAGCCACCTCGTCCCACACAAAAAATTAAGAGACAGAATTGTTGTAAATGTTAAAACGCTTTAAATATGGTCCTACATCAGAATGAAAGAAGCTGAAAAGGGGCAGAGAAGCACGCCATGACTTTAACCATGAAATAAATGTTCATCAATGCAAAATGGTTCCCACCTTGTTATTCTCAGTAGCCACCGTTGCTCTTATGCTGTTTGCAGACAGGAGGACTATCTTTTCATTGGTCAGCCCCAAAACTGCCGCTCGTGGATGATGTAACGAAGGATTCTTTGAAAGCATAAGGAGAATGATTACTATTCTTATGTTGCTATGTAGAGTCATTCGTTCCCAGATTAACTATAACAAATACCTGGGCATTCCTGTAGGGCTCAGACTCACTCCATTTCCACTGATAAAGCTCTCCTTTACTGCTGACAGCGAGAAGCTCAGAATACAGAGCCCCAATGCACGTAAATTTTGTTCCATCCTATAAAGTAAAAATAAAACAAAGCTATGAATACAAAAATTGCCAAATTCCTTGGTTTAGACACTGCTTTTCATCACTACAGATCTAGACTACTTACATAGGCATATAAACCACAATCTCAAGCTCCTCACAATCCTTGGCTCCCTCCCTTTCAGAACTCATTCCTTCTCCTTCAGCAATGCTGGCCTGCTGCCTGCTTCCAGAACACCACACTAGGAATGCCCTTGCTACTGTCCCCGCCTCCACTTTCGGATAATCCATTCCCTCTCCTACAGCAAGTCTATGCTAGGAAGACTCTCAGTCTCCCCAGCTCTGATGTTCTAGCTCTCAACCTGCCTTGCTCTCAGCTCTTACCACACTGCACAGCCCAGAACATGACCAGCCTGAGAAAAACGGAAGTTCTTCTTTGCACTGCACCCTGAGAGCAGTCCACAGAAAATACTCAGTGAGTGTGCTGAACAGAGTGGGGGTGGAGGTGCTTCCCTGCAGACACTTCCGAACTGCTGAAACCAATGCCCTCCCTATTGGGTTTTTGTGGTAAAAGTTCATTAATTTTTAAGGGGAAAGAAATGTAAGAGACTAGGATGCAATCATATCTAAAAACAAAATGAGCAATGAATGTAAATAACAATTGATTATTTTTAACATAAATGACTGACCCATAAAGTTACCTAGAAACCTCAAAGCAAAGCTTGCAATAACAGAATCTTCCTTTGTCAGATCGACTACACGGCTGACATAACTTAGGGGTATCTATCAAGGGCTGGAAGCATGGGTTACGCTTCAGAATATAGCAAAAGAGCACTGATTTGAATCTTACTGCATCTGCACCAACCCCTTCATTCCAGGTAACCTTACAGATGGCATCTGAAGATGATACCCAACAGAATTTAAATTCCTCACATCACCAAATCCTCTCTTTTCTAAACCATGGGCATCAGAAGGCCACTACCTGCTTTCCTTGTAGGAACTGCACCACATCTTACCTTTTATGTCTCTCTCCTCTCAATCCTTTAGCTAAAATTTAATATAATGGCCAGGCAGTGGTACTACACACCTTTATTCCCAGCACTTAGGAGGCAGAGGCAGGCAGATCTCTGTTGAGTTTGAGGTTTTGCCTGGTCTACAGAGTGAGCCCCAAGATAGCCAAGGTTACACAGAGAAACCCTGTCTCAAAAAACAAACAAAACAACAAATTTATATAATGGAATGGCATCAGCAAAGGGGAATCCAAAATCTAGGTCCACTTACTAAAGTGACGTGATGTCAATTATGTTATTTCTCTAAACCCATTTTTCACATCTGAAATGAATATATTTTAACAACTATCTGGGAGGGGATGTGAACTAATATGCAAAGTATACAGCACAGAGCCTACTATTGCTTAATCAGATTCAGCTGTGACTATCCTGCTCCTCATTCACCTTCTACTCCCCAAACAATGACAGTTCCTAGATAGAGGCTCCTGCATAGCTCTACCTCTGTGTTACATAATAAAAGCCCTTTTCTTTTCTAATCTCTTACCACCTCCCTTCTCCAGAGAAAGACCTCCTTCCTACTTCTTTAAAGGCCGCACACAGACACACACTGAACACAGCCCCTTCTTGTTCCCTTTCCCACAACACCATTCAAACCAGCCTGGCCTTCAATCCACTTTGTGATAAATAAACTCAATTCTCACTTAAGCTGTTTCATCTTACCATAGTACTTTCAAGTGCCAAATGGATACCCTACCTATTTTATCCATTGACTCCTACAAACTCTACAACCAGCTGTGTATGGTGGCACACACCCCTAAGTCCTACTGCTCAGTAGGAGGACAGAGGGCTCAAGGATAGCCTGGGCTACACAGCTACATTGTGCCCTGCTATGCGTCCTTCCTCCAACGCCCTCACCACATTATGTGTCTCCTCCAGATCGTGTCACTGTCCCTTATGTTCAGTGACTCTATCAGCTAGCACACTATGCTCTGAAATACAACACCAGGCTGAGCTGCAGAATTCTCTAAAAGGAAGCAGAGCTGAGCTATAATAAACATAGTTCAGTATAGGCTTAAGCATTAAGGCTCAGAAGAAAGTAAGCTATACCCAACAGCATGAGTATGGGCTTCTCAAAGAGTCATGGAAACTAAGACATACCCAACTGTGGTATGGTCTCCTCAAGTATCATCTCCCACAAGGCTCATCCTCATCTTCGGTTCCCCACCTCCACTAATGAGTCCCATCACCCACTGAGTCCTAGTGGGATCTAAGAGCCTTCTCTACTCTTCTTTTCTCTCATCAATCTAGCAATCAATCAGAGTGACACACTTGTCAATTCCTGAGTCTCCCTTCCTCGGTCCCCACTAGTCCTACTTTGGTTAAGGTCTTCACAGTTTACTCAACAATCCTATCACACAACTGATTAGATGTTCCTTTTCCTCTTCCTATATTTCTCCTGATACCAACAGTGTTCACTTCCTTAAACACAGACAAAAACCTCACCAACCTCATCATAATTCTCTAAAGACTCTGTAAGACCTTAGTCACTGAAAATCAATACCTCAATTCCCTGGCAAGTAGACCTCAGCCATCTTCCATCTACTCCAGTCAGTCTACCACTTCTACTTCCTAAAATACAGCAGCAATTCTGTGTGTTCACTTCTACAAACATACCATGAGCTCTCAGGACTCGGGGTCCACGCACAATTATGGTCAATGCCCACTTTACCTCAACAACGTTAGATGTCACATCTTCTGGGAAGCCTTTCTCCAGTCTCTAAAATGGGATTAGGCATTTCCCATTCACTCCCCACAGAAAGAACTTTCTCCACACCTTCAGTCCGGCACCCTTTAACAGTAAATGAACTCCCTGTGGAAGCTCTACATTGCTGCAGGCCAGCGGGACACACGGTAGAGCAAAAGCACATCAACCAACTGCTCAGCGAACACGTAAAGGTCAACGCCGTATCTTACGTGAATGCTCTGCTGAGGGCAGCACAACCCCCCAATGAACCATCCTAACCGCAAAAGCACAATGGCAAGACCCTCTTGGAACTCATTTATTCATTTAAAAACCAATAAAAAATGACTTCCATCCATGACAGCCCGGTGTTCACCAGGAATGATTGGAACCTGGAAATGTGCTAGGGATGATGTCGATGACTAAGTCCAATCACCAGCCTAGGGAAGGGACAGAAAAAGCGCTAACTCGAATGTCACTGATAGGAGAGCACAGCATCTTACTGAGACCAAAAGGAACAGCAGCATCAGAAGTCTGTCGTGCGTTTGGTCACTGTGGCTCCTCCACCTCACCCTTGCTTTCCTAACCCTTTTCCTGCGCTTCTTCTGTGGTCCTGTCTCCTGTACTCATCTCATCAAATTGCATTTTGGCACACTTTGGACACTTTGTTTTTGTCTTGTTGGCCTGCTACTCATTATGAAGCACAAGTCGGCCCTGAACACATGGCAATCCTCCTGAGTGCCGGGATCATATGCATGTGCCTTCATGCCTGAACGGAGATAACTTTTAATGGACATTTTCTAGAAATTTCTAGGTATCAATAAAACAAGCTTCCCCTTCTAGAATTTGTTTTCATACTCCTCCATGTGAAGATCATGGTTAAGATGAAGCAACACAGCCAACAGCTTGTTCCAATAGTTTGCTATTGGAACTTCTATACAGAGCCCGCTACCACAGGTCGGTCTCCTCTCACCACCATTCATTCAGAGAAACAGATAAAGCACACAACTTCATGTTCAAAGAGTCGGCAGGAATACAAGTACTTATCCCTAAATTATCTGGAAACATATCCAGGACTCTAAGGGAAATAGGGGCTACTTAAGTGCTGACCCACCCGTCCCTTCTGTAGAACCTAGACAACCACCACCAAACCCATCCTGAGAGCTCAGCAAAGGAAGACTGGAAGCATCCTTTAAATCTAAACAGTGTGTAGTGTGGTGATATTTCATTTGTGCTGAAATGTTATATTTGTATGTTAATAAATAAAGTCTGCCTGGAGATCAGAGGTCATAGCAGCCATAAAACAGAAGTCAGGCGGTGGTAGCACACTCCCTTAATCCGATCACATGGCAGGCAGAGTCTCTGTGTGGTCAAGGACACAGCCAAGCGTGGTAATACACGCCTTTAATCCCAGTACCAACCATAGAGACCTGGAGGTCTATATAGACAGGCAGTGACAACGAGGAAGTGATGTGGCTGGGCTTAGAGCCAATGAGAAAGCAGAAGAGGAAGGCAATAAAAATGCAGGTTAGACAGGAAGAAGCTCTTTCATGTGGGAAACTACGGCATTGGTGGTAAGCTAAGGCTAGTCATAGCTATTTGCTATTTCTCTGATCTCTTCAACTATCACCCCTGTATTTGGCTCTGTTTTTCTTATTTAATAAGACTGTTTAGAAATTCGTCTACATTTGGTGATCATGTGGCAAAAACTCATTAAAAACCCTCAGTGGCCTTACAGGCCAGGGGTAGAGGCCCCAGCTCGGCCAGAGTTACAGCCCTACAAGCATCCTGCTATGTGCAGCCAGAACTGCACTCGACCATAGGAGCTACAAGTGGCCCGGCTAGCTCAGCTGGTGGAGCATGAAACTCTTCATCTCAGGATCATGGGTTTGAGCCTCACATTGGACGCCATTTGTAGCTAAAGTTTTCCTGGTCCTGCTCGGCTCCCACAGCCCTGCGGCTGCTTGGACCCAAGTAAACACACTGAGGCTTCTATTAATTAAAACTGCTCGGCCATTAGCTCAGGCTAACTATTGACTAGCTCTTACACTTAAATTAACCCATAATTCTCATTTATGTTTAGTCACGTGGCTTGGTACCTTTTCTCAGTTCTGCCTTCACATCTTGCTTCTTCTGTGTCTGGCTGGCGACTCCTGATTCAGCCTTCCCTGTTCCCAGAATTCTCTTCTCTGCTTGTCCCACCTACACTTTCTGCCTAGCTACTGGTCAATCAGCATTTTATTTATTAACCAATCAGAGCAACACATTCACAGCAATCCACAACAGTGTATTGTCAGAGTCAAAGCAGAGTTTTGTGTTTAGCAAATTTACTAATGGAGATGTGAATTTATTGCACACCATTGAGGTTTCAACAGGATGTCCAGCTATAATAGTAAATGAACACCATGGCTGAGCAGACCTGTATTTCTCATCCCCTAGAACTGTAACCGAGCCAGCTGACATCACTTATTTAACTGCTCCTCCAGTGGAAGTTAGATTTCTAGACATTTATGCCACAATTGTGCATATGCTACTTTACATCCTTTCACTAAATATTTATACCATGTTTGTGTATATGCTACTTTACATCCTTTCACTGCACCTTTCCATTTAATGTCGTCTGTGATAACCAATTTTATTCTGGCCTTACTTTTTTGAAGACTCCACATTTAAGTGAAATCATAACAGCATATATGTTTCTAACTGTTTTACTTAGCATGCTTTCCTCTAATTCTATCCCTTTTGTGATAATAGGATATTTTGCTGACCACCCCCAACGTGTGTGTGTGTGTGTGTGTGTGTGTGTGTGTGTGTGTGTGACCTATTCATCCATTGACAGACACGTGTTCCATATTCTGGCTATTGTCAGGAACACTGCAATGAGCAGTGCATGTCCCTTTGTCAGGTGACTTCATCCCACTTGGGAGTATGCAGTCCACTGACCTCTATGCACAAGGGCACACTGTGACACCCACCCACAACAATAAAATCAATAAATAAGTAAATAAATGTGTAAAAAAAAATATTTAAAGAATGTGAAATTAGGTAATTCCCCGAAACTGGAATGAGATATATTAATTTTTTACCTCAAAAGAGACTATTTCCTATTTAGGAACCCTAACCAGGCTCTGGCTTCATTGTTGACTATACCACTAACAAGTCATGTGAGCACTGCCAGAGACAGGAAGTCTTCTCATCAATCTGAAGTGCTCAAAGTTTATAGCAAATAGGATATGGCTGAAGAGATGACTCCGTGGTTAAGAGCTCTGCCTACTCCTCCAGAGGACCCAGGTTCAATTCCAGCACTCATGTGGCATCTAATAACCTTCCAACACCCTCTTCTGATTTCCACATACACAAAGTACATAATACACAAACATACATGCAGGCAAATATACTTGATATACAAAAATAAATAAGTTTTAAAAAAAAATGAAAAGTTCAAATACAAGCTATAAAATTCTGATGACTATAGTATACAAAATTAAGACTACCTTCTCCTATACTGATAAACTAAGAGTGTAGAAACACATTATCCTATCAAAATAATGCACCAGGTGGTGGCACATGCCTTTAATCCCAGCACTTGGGAGGCAGAGGCAGGCAGATCCCTGTGTGTTCAAGGCCAGCCTGGTCTACAGAGTGAGATCCAGGACATCCAGGGCCACACAGAGAAACTCTGTCTCAAATAAATGATGGATGGATGGATGGATAGATGGATGGATGGATGGATGTTTGGGGGGGGGAGAGGTATAATAAAGTAAATTTTTAAAAAATACAAAAGCTACCAAGTTTAACTTTTAAAAAATCTTACCAAGACACACATTTCAAGATTAATGCCTGTCTCTTACAAAAGACTTGGAGCTGCATGGAAAAAGTCTCAACAATCAATATAGCCCCATTATCTAACAAGCAAAGGCCTCTAGAGCACTCAGTCAGTCAACAATCATGTGACAAGGAAGGGCTTGACTGATGGATCCATGCTCTCCATCTGCTCTGGTTCTCAAGTGCTAACTCAGGCACAACATTCCCACCTGTCCTGAGCCTGGGCCTCCTCAGACCCTCAGTTCTCAGCAGATGGCAGCTACCAAGTACACCCCTATCCTGTTTGCCTGTGCTGCCTGCTGACTTCCTTCCACCACTCGAGTCTTCCCTTAGGGAAAAGGACAGCGCTCTAACAATCCAGACACGAGAAATGGGGACTGCACCACGGCTGGAGTGGGGGCGGGGAGGAAGAACAGGAGAAAGGGAAGAAAGGGAAAGCGAGAGAGCAGCAGGAGAGAGAGGGAGGGAGGGAGAGAGAACTGCCGAAAGGTGCTATATACTTCCAGCAGCCAGGCAGGAAGTATAGGCGGGACAAGCAGAGAAGAGAATTCTGGGAAGTGGAAGGCTCAGTCAGGAGACGGGGCCAGCACTGCCATGAGTACCAACATGTAAGACACCGGTAAGCCACGAGCCATGTGGCAACTCATAGATTAATAGAAATGGGTTGATTTAAGACATAGGGACAGTTACCAAGCCTGCTACGGCCATACTGTTTGTAAGCAATATAAGTGTCTGTGCGTGTACTTGGTTGGGTCTGAGCGGCTGAGGACTGGCTGGTGAGAGAGATTTGCCCTGACCGTGAGCCAGGCAGGAAAACTCTAGCTACAGAAATGTCTACACGACCACACGGGGAGAAGGAACCAGGGATGTGTCCGTGTTGAAAGTATTGTAGCTGCCCGTAAAAACGGTCTAAAGACAGTGATTAAAGTGCATGGCCCCTCTTGCATTCAAGTTTCCCATGTGAGCTAAGTAGCAAAAAAATATATTAACTGCATTAAAATTGATGATAACTATGGAAAACATAATTTGGAAGATTTACTATTCCCCCAAATTTGAGTTCAAAGAAATGAAAAATAATCTCAGGTTAGTGTCTCTTCATCTGCTGGTGATAAACATCCAAGTTGCCTCCACACCCTTTCCCCCCTACTTAAGACAGGGTCTCATGTGGCCCAGTTTGGCCTCGAATTCCTGATTCTCCTGCCTCACCTTCCCAAACACAGGATCAGAGATGTGCACCAAAACTTCAATTTATTTATGCTTAAGAATTAGTCTCACTGAACTATCTGTGGAACTGGGGAGGGAAGGGAGAAACAGGGCATGTTTTTTTAATAAGTGAAGAACATGGATTTCTATAAAAGTCTTTGAAAATGAATTAACCACTTAAGACAATGGCACACACACCATCAACAGATTTCACTTGTGGTGGAGATGAATCTGTCAAGATCCAAGTCAACTTCACAAACCCTAGGTACATTCTGGGATTCACTTGCGGTTGGTTCTGTTCTCCTAGGCCCTTTCTCATTTGGCCTCCTCTGTCCACTACCATGGCATCAAAGGGTCTGTCAAAACCTACTGTCATAAGATGGAACAGCTATGTGACCGTAGAAACACAGCGCCCTCGTCTTGTTCTGACATGCATGCTGCATCAATGACCAGAGCTTGTCCTATTGAAACCAGAGTCCATCTGGCATTTCAATCTTAGAAAGGTAAATCTCTACCAAAGAATATAACAACTACTGAAATAATTATCACCAGGAAAAATGTCCTGGAGGCTAAGTGCTCATGTGTTACTGAGACTACCACCCTAATTCCTAGATTCACTCCAGCACACAGCAAGCAGTAGCACCACTGCACACGTGGCACATGGCTGGGGCCATGCTCCACAAGATGCTCTGGTGGTCTGCTTGTAAACAAAAGGCAGAGGAGCACTTTAAAAATGTTTCCTCTTTCAACAGTCCTACAAAAACCAGAATAAATAAAACAGAAACCCATCAATGGAGGGGGCAGTTGTTAGGAGTCTACTTAAAAGTATAAAACTTTTTCCAAATACCTTATCAGGCCACCATTGTAAATCTTCCCCCAGGGACACTGGACTTTGGACAGGTGTGCTCTTCTTGTCCGGGTTTGGCTCTCCTTCTTTACTGGTAGAGCCCCTTTCATTATCAAATGAGGCTCCATCAAGCCACCTTCGTTCCCGCAAACGCAGAACAGATTCCCGTTCCCGCAAAAGCTCCGAGTCTCTCTCTAAGGGAAGAAGGAGAACTGGTATGCAATCGGGTCACACCAGTGGGATAAAAGTAAGCCACTCTCTAGTACACACCCTGCAGGACGCAGCAGCTAACAGCACTTTATCTACTCAAATGTACACATCAATATCTAATTAGGCTGACACGCAACATTCAAAACATCAACCCTTCAAGTGACTGGAGAAAATTACAAACTAGTATTTTTTGGAAACCATGCAGAGGCAGCTCATGTTTTAGAGCAGAATTATTCTAAGTTTGATTTGGTGGCTTTGTTTTTAATAGATTTAAACATTCTGGAATTATTTCATTATTCATATGAAATTCATATTATATCATTAGAAATACTTAGTATAAGAGTCCTTGATTTATAAATTAGAATCCCACCCACCCTCCACCCACCCCCGGGAGCTGAGGACCGAATCCAGAGCCACTGAGCTAAATCCTCAACCCCTATAAACTAGAATTTCAAAACATTAAATACATGTAAGCAAATTGGGCTGGCTAGTTTTTATGTCAATGTGACACAGGCCGAGTCACCTAGAAAGAAAACACATTGATTGGAAAAATGACCCTACCAGACTAGTCCATGGGATTTTCCTGAATAGTGGTTGATGTGAAAGGGCCCTGCCCATTGTGGGGCTTTAAGAAGGTAGGTGTGGTTCTGGGTACTATAAAAGAGTAGGTTGAGCAAGCCATAAGAAACAAGCCAGTAAGCAGCACCCCTCCAGGGCCTCTGCATTAGCTCTTGCATCCAGGTTCCTGCCCTGCATGAGTTCTGGGCCTGACTTCCCTCAGAAACTATGATGTAGAAGTGTACACTGAAATAAACCACCTCCTCCCTAAACTGATTTTGGTCATGTTGTTTTATCTCAGCAACAGAAACCCTAACTAAGGCACAAACCAAGAGTATTTGTTACAAATCTTTGAAGTTTGTTTTTTCAACCAAGAAACAAAAACTTAAAAAGGCTGAACTATAAATATATTAGGATAAAGTAAAAACTCAAGTCCTTGTTACAGATAAACTTACAGGATAGATTTTATGGATAAATCATCTAAAATGTTTTGAAAAACAGGTGGGTTTTTTTGGTTTGTTTTTTGAATTTTTTGGGGGGAGGGGCGGGGAACTTTCTGGATAAGTCTTTTTGTACTGTCCTTAAAACTGCCCTCAAATTATCTAAAGCCATAGCCACATTTTCGGTTGTTTGTAGGCTACTTTTTAAAATAGTCAAAAGAGCCAGGTGTGGTGACACACACCTTTATTTCCAGCACTTGGAGAGGCAGGGGAAGGTGGATCTCTGATTTCAATGACAGCCAAGGCTATACAAAAAAAATCCTGCCCTGAATGAATGAATGAATGAATGAATGAATAACTAAATAAATAAATAAATAAATAATATGGTTAAAAAAAGAAACTTTTTCAGTAAAAACTTTATTTTAATAATAAAGATTTTATTTAATAAAATAATTAAAAATAAAATAATATTTTAATAATCAGGGCTGGGTGGCAGTGGTGCACGCCTTTATTCCCAGCACTCAGGAAGCAAAAGTAGGCGGGTCTCTGTGAGTTCAAGGCCAGCATGGTCTGAGCAAGATCCAACAACACAGCCACCAAAACTACACAGAGGAACCCTGTCTCAAAATAAATAAATAAATGAATGAATGAATGAATGAATGAATGAATGAATGAATGAATAAATAAATAAATGAAATGAAGATCAGAGACAATACATAGCTGAGTCACAGAAAACTGCAGCATTTGAGGCTCGCTCAGCATGTAGCTCAAGGTCAAGCACTTGCCCAGCATGTGGCAGGCTTTGGTTTCAGTTCCCCAGCACCACGAAGACAACAAAACACGGCCCAAGTCAAAAGTGATTCAGACTAAAAATATCTACACAAAATCAACTTAAGAAACAGATATTTAGGAGTTGCTAATGTCAGAAAATAAATTATTGAAAATTCAACACTTGCTATTTTTAAAGCAGTAAAGTTTAAGCTACTACATATATTCATGTTAAATGGTCACCCACAGATGTATTAGTTTAAAAACTCAGCTTCTAAGTACCAAGTATCTGCAACAAGGCCATCCTTAATAGAGCATGGCATCTTTTCTAGTTTACTAATCATTGGTAATTATAGCTTATTTTGTCTATTATTTCAATCAAGCAGGTTCGAACTCTGGAAAGTTAACTGAGTCATAATGTGAGCTAAAATGGTTCAAGCTCTGCACTATATGCCTTTTTGAGATTTTAAACTTATACCAACAGCATATTAATAAACCAAATAATGCTATTCATTTAATACTAGCCAGTCAGTCCTGCTAAGTTCTTCATACTTCATTCTTACATCTACTCAGCATTTAAAATGAACATGATTGTGTTGTTTTAATCAAACAAATTAAGGAGGGTTTTCTTCCCCGCTGAACGCTGCATGTCGCTGAAAACTAGAAGAATTCTGCTTTTAGTTAGATCAAAATCTATCCTACTACGTAAAAATACACGTAGGCAGGTCCCAGCCATTGGCGTGTGTTACACAATGTGAGGTCCTCTCTGAAATGCTGCTGTGGCACTCCAAATACAAGCATCGAGTCTGCAGCCCAGGCCCCAGCCACCCCACGGCATGACCTCTTTGCCCTGCTGTAGTATTTATTCTGACTCGGACGCAGGCCAGTTTACCACTCTCTTTCCACAGAGCCAGCCCAGTCAAGAAGAAATAAATGCAAAATTACCTCGAGATGAGCCTAGCCTAGAAAGTGATGAACGACGAAAAGAAGGGTAACCAAAATAGCTAATGTCCTCAGAGAACATGGCATCAGCATCGATAATGACACTTGGGTGGGCAGAGTGAATGTCAGCATCAAGCAGAGACATAAGATCCTCTACAAACAAAAACAAACAAATATAAAGGAAGCAGCTGTGGATAATGTATCCGTAGACCACTAAAAGATTTCTAAAAATTAAAATACATTCAAATCATGGGCTGTTTTCACCGAAGTAAAATCACAGGATCTAGGAAATAAAATTAACATTATAAACATAGATCTTAAGGACCATCACAAGTATAATTGCTACAGGTTCTATTTACTAAATTAAAAACCACTTTTAAGTAAGATACTTAACGACATCACAGGAACAAAATACAGACAAAATAGAATGCAGTTCAGTAAGTACCAATGTTCAGTGATGATATTATCAAAAAACATCATCTCACATGTCAGCCAGGGATAAATCCATGCACTATAATCATGTCTTAATTAGGATCAAGCACAAATCCACTGAGAAAAAATATTTTCCTTTAAAAGGGACTTTATAATCAAAGTGTATAGCAAGAAATATCCAGCACCTTCCAAAAGACAGACAGTCAGCGTTACGCTTTAAAATTCCAGCCCTCAGCCGTGGGGCAGCAGCCCAAGCAGCAGAGAAAGGCACGAGAGTGAAGCACCAACCTCCAGGCAGGTAAGATTCGCTGGCTGTATCATCCCCATCATCTCCGTCTTCATCGTCTCGGCTGAGTAAATTATTTACAGCAAGGTTTACATCGAGGTTTGTCCGCTGAAGTTCTCGAATAATGACACTTCTGGATTTGCCTTGTAAAACAACCTGGGCCTAAAATAAACAAAGGATAGTGCTATGCTAATTTTCTAAAGTCAGTCTTCTAAACTGATTTTTAGAAGGGCACATTTTTTTCAACTCTTTGGGGTCAAGACCTCACCTCCCCCTCTTGCCTTTGTAGGATAGGTTCTGACAGACTGCACCTGTGAAATCAGCTCCTCAGGGATGACGGATGCTGGGATAACTGGCTGGGGCTGACTGCCCAGAAGTCCAGACCCCCGATCCCGTCCTGTCCGAATGACTCGCGTCTGTCGCCGGGAGTCACGAGCACCAGCAGATGATCTACCAGAGGAACCTCCTCCTCCACTTCCACCCACTCCAGAACTCCAGCGGCTCCTAAATAGTGGATAATTGGTAAAATTCAAGTTTTTACACAATCCACTCTAAGAGACCATGTTGAGTCTCATTCTTGTACATTAGTTATCCACCTAAAATTCTGGAACAAACTTTAAAATAACTGTCTGAATTTGTAATACGTAAATATGAATTCACTTTAAACAACAAACGGCATCCTTTCCATCCGTGTTGAACATCTGCACAGGAGGCAGGTATGGTAGTGTTTCCCTGTAATCCCAACACTCAGGAGATAGGGAAGGCCAGTCCCTAACCAAAACAAAAGGGAAGGGGGCATGTGGGGGAGATAGTTAAGTCCATAAATAGGAGGACCCCCAGACTTTCTTGGCCAGACAGCCTAGCGAAGTAGGTGAATCCCAGTTCAGGGTCCTGCTGCAGGAGCTATAGAGGAGAGTGACAGAGGAAGGGGCTTGGCTCGGGCCGCTAGCATTCACACACAGGTATGCACGCACACCCATACCCACAAACGCACATACACACGAACACCCATACACATATGCAGAAAGTGGGAGAACCACACCAGTGGTCTAAAGAATATAATAATAAGCAGAGACTTTATATTAAGCAGAGAGACTTTATGTCCCAGTTACCTGTGAGAGCGACACTTTAAGCCTACTATCTGAACCTAATTACTAATTTCATCTAAAAAGGTCCCAGTTTGGTTAATAATCCATGTGGCTAACAAACACAAAAGAAATGAATTGCTATTTCTACCAAAAAATGCATACCATTTTCCCCAAAACAAGGATGCTAGAAACCTGATGGGATATATTATCTAAGCTCACATATACATCCATGCTAATCTTCAAGCATCACAAACTAAAACTGTCAAGAGGTATAGACAGGTGTCACACAACTGAATGCTAAGACAGAAGGGAACAGTGGAGAATAGAATAGCTGCCTACAGAACTCCAGTTTAAATTGAGCGCCAACAGTTCCGATTCACTCTGACAGCAGCACCAGCCGACAGTCTGCCACCTCTGCTTCAGGAAGCCTGGACTGAGTTCAGCTACCCATCACTGTAACTGTGGCGACAGGGGATCGTGGGATTCCCTGCTCTGTTTAACCTATCAGAATTCAAACTCAACACCTGCCCATACCCTAACTGCTCCTAAACATTCTTCTAACCAACCAACCTGTGCTTTAGACAAAGATGAATGTTATCTTAAGCACAGAGCACTGGTTGAGTTTTACTAATAGGTAACAAGAAATACCGAACGAGTAATTCCTTTTATTCATAATAAAGTTAAGATTTTCTAAAATATTAAACTAAAACATATGGAAAACCCTGATTCTCCTCTGTAGAATTACTTAACAAATTAGTGCTACAATTCTAACTCAAAGTACACAGAAGGACAAAAAAAAAAATCACACATAGTATTAATTAGCCCATAGCTTACAAATCTATGAACCAAGTGTAGTCCACATAATTGGTAAACTGTTTTTAAAGTCCATATTGTTTGTTTAAAGGAAGAGTCTGACAAATCTCCCACGTAAGTTACGGAAACAGGAAGGAAGGTAAGTGTCCTGGCCTCCTCATGGCATGCTGGATAAAGATGAGCACTAAAGTAGTGACTCAGCACTCAGAGTGTTTGCTCTGCAAGCATGAGGACCCAAGTTCAGATCCCAGACTATCTAACAAGTCGGCTATGGTCCTGTGTGCAGCTGTAACCCAGGGATACGTGGGAAGAGACAGGACAATCACTTGACTCGCTGGCTGCCAACCTAGAAGAAAAGTATGGGCTCCATGTTCTGGAAAGAGACCCTGTCTCAAAGCAGTAAGGCAGAGAATGACAGAGGCAGACACCTGATGGTCTCTCGTCTGGGCACACGCACGGGTGCAAGCGCCAGCATGCACGTGCTCACACGCCACACGTGATCCTCAACATCCTCAAACATCCAATTTGTCTGAGTCCTACCACCTTTCCTACCTGGCCAGCTTCAACCTCCAATTTCCAAATACCTGTAATAATATCTTTTACGATCCAAAACCTGTAATAAATTATTAGTTCAGACAAAATCCTCAAGGACTGTGGCACTCGAGCCAATGAGAAAAGGCTAGTCCACCTATATGTGAAATGACAATACAAAGATTTTCGATAGCCACAGCTCCTGAGCCTTACCACTACACACAAACTCTCCTCTTCTCTTCTCCCAAATAAATGGGCTCTTACTTTCAACCTGGTCTAAAATGAACTAACAAAAAACAATAGAGATTTCTAAAACACCTCCCGGTATACACATTAAGTAATTATTAATGGGGGAAAACAGCAGCTGGCGATCTGTAGTCCACAAAACTGCTGAACACGAAAACACCAAAGGGAAAAGCTTTCAAAGGAATGCTGAAGCCTTAAGACGAGCAGTGAAAATCAACAACCACCTCTCAACTACCCCGCTGCCGGGAAAAGCAGCAGTGTGGCTATCCCAAGATCTTCCAACACAATGGTGAGATGGAGACTGTTCACCTCCAAAGGGAAGAGTGTTTTGTAGTGGGGACATCATCTTCACTAATAACCAGTGGGAAGCAGAACTCAGCCATGTCACTGGACTTGGCCTGCAGAATCCCAACTCAACAAAGAAATGTTTATCCTCGAGCAAAGTATTATTTGACATGTACTACAGATAACAGTTAATTTCCTAAAGAAATATATTCTTCCAGGTTTGTCAAAAGAAACCGTTTTGCTCTTATGCTCTTTTCAGAATTCTTCAGCATGCACTGTGTGCACAGAGATGTGGAGTGTAAGTCAGAAATGAAGCACTTGCTTGGAATAGACAAGGCATGGGTTTGATGCTCATCTCTGCCAAGAACAAGGATGCTTTATTAAAGATCCGGGATGTATTTTCTGTCCCTGAGCTAAAAAGGACACACAAAACAATCTCAAGAATGTACCCAACCATGACAAATGACCTTCCTCCAATCTTCAGATAATTTAGTTCAGCACAAAAATATATTAAGCATTTTGAAATCTCAATTTTTAAATCTCTTACTTTACCTACATCACACTGTATATAAAATTTTTCTCAATTATTTTGAAGCAATTCCAACTACATAATCATTTTTAATCAACCTTTGAATACCATACAATTTGAGTGATCTGGCATCAGCTAATCATTAACCAGGTATTTTTAGAAATTTTGGCCATTCAAAATCAAAGTATAAGCTGGGTGGTGGTAGCATACGCCTTAATCCCAGCCAGAGGCAGGCAGGTATGTCTCTGAATTCAAGGTCAGCTATATAGAGTGGGTTCCACGCCAGGCAGGGCTACACAGAGAAACCCAAAAAGAGAAAGAGAGACAGAGGGAGGGGGGGAAGGGAGGGAGGGACAGAGAAAGAGACAGAGAGATGGTGCACATCTTTCATCTCCAACACTCAGAAGGCAGAGACAGGCAGATCTCTGTGATTTGGAGGTTAGCATGGCCTACAGAGCTAGTTCCAGGACAGCCACTGCTGCGCGCGCACACACACACACACACACACACACACACACACACACACACACACACACACAAAAGAAACCTCTGTCTCAAAAAAACAAAAGACCAAAGTATAGCTGGTACATCATTAATCCCAGCTCTTAGGAGGCAGAGGCAGCTGGATCTCTGTGGGTTCAAGGCCAGCCTGATCTACACAGTGAGTTTCAGGACAGCCAGGACTATGTAGAGACCCTGTCTCAAATTCCAAAAAAGAACCAAAGTATTAAATGATTAAAAACCCTTGCCTAGAATTTGCAAATGGCTTCTTTAATTTCACAGTATATAAACTTCACATGAAATGGTATGAGCTTAAAAAAAAAAAAAAAAAAAAAGAGAGACACCAAATTTGGATACCAAAAAGAAGTAATGTTAAGATTCCCCTCCCCTCCAAAATAATTGACAATATAGACAGCCAAACACAAAACTGTTTTAAATTTTCAAACGACACAATACCATGAAGTGACACTGGAGGCATATCTAACTGTGGGGCTAGATAACACTGACGTAACAGTCACAGTACACGGCACTCACTCAGAGGTCGGCACAAGCAGCACTGCCTGCGACTGGACGCGGCTTACCCCAGAGTGCTGCCCGCCAGCCTGCCCAGAGTCTCCGAGCCTGAGAGAAACCACGGGGAGTCACTTGTCCTTCCAGGTCTAGAGGTCCTCCCCGCCCCCGAGCTGCTGCTGCTGCTGCTCAGTTTTGACCTAGGGAAAATCAAGAGAGAAGCAGTCATACAACAGCCCAGGCTGCTGGGGGAAGACACCTCCAGACCTCCCCACTGGAACTTCCTGTGCAGAGTATCTGACTGACTCTCTGGCTACTCCCTACTAAAATGTGCGCCAGCTAGCAGCTGCCCAGACACATTCCTTCCTAGTAGAAACTGTTCTCAATTTTCAAATAGAAATGAACAGGAAATAGTAAATTTTCTTTACATTTTAATATTACGCATGTTTTTCTTAGAAACAACCAAGTACAAGTTGTATCTTATGAAGCATCCTTTAATACACTATAATTTTTAAAGGCCAAATTTGAAGGGGAAAAAAAAACTTGACTACTTTCAAATTGAGTTCCACGTTTGTAACCATCAGGGACAAACATGACATGCAAAGTCAGCAGGCACATCAATCAGCACACACCTGTACTACCTGCTACTTGGGAAGCCGGAGCAACAGAACATCTTGAGTATAAGAGTTCAAGACCAGCCTTAAAAGTGCAGGAAGGCCCCCCCCCCACCTCATCAGATCAGTTTTTCTGCTGTGCCATTTTTTTTTTTTTTTTTAAATCACTCGAGGATAACCAAGATCAAAACATTGGTTTTCTGAAATACCGTCTAAGGGCTAAATGCATACCGTCCTAAATACTAAACACAAGAGAAGGATGTAGCTCTGTGGAGTACATCCTGATGTATATATAAACTATATCTATAGTTTATAGTATATAGTACATAGCTACTATATACTAGCTCTAGGTTTATAGTATAGTTTATAGTAGCACCTGTCTACTATATACTAGGCTCTAGGTTTGACCCTCAACATCATAAACAAACACACAAGCCAAAAATGTCTTACCCATCATTATTATCAGGTTTACCCAATTCCAGTCTGTCTGGTTGTACTGAAAAACCAATCCTACAAATTCTGCCATCCTAAAAGCAAAGAAAACATGTAAAATTCTGAAAGAGAGGACATTAAAGTTTTAATTTATTCAGTAATCAGATTCTGCCTATTACTGTCAACCCAGAAGACAAGGAATTCCCTCCCGAAGCAGCACATGCCTGGGTTGAGGAACATGGCAGAGTACAAAGAACAAGAGCGCCTGACAGAATTCAGAGTGAGCACTATACAGTCACTGCATACAAGTGAACTTCTCTATGAACTAGTATCCATTCTCTATGAACTAGTATCCAGTCTTAGTAAATCATCTGCGCCAGATTCTTTGGGCCAGTGAACTTCACAGAAAGAGAACTGGGCATCAAGTAACTCCTCCAAGAAGCTACTGTTGCCGGGCGATGGTGGCGCACGCCTTTAATCCCAGCACTTGGGAGGCAGAGACAGGCGGATCTCTGTGAGTTCGAAGCCAGCCTGGTCTCCCAAGCGAGTTCCAGGAAAGGCGCAAAGCTACACAGAGAAACCCTGTCTCGAAAAACAAAACAAAACAAACAAACAAAAAAAAAAAACAAAAACAAAAAAAGCTACTGTTTTCCTTGATTAAAGGGGAAGAACTGACGCAGAGGACTTCACGGTTTTCTTTTTATTTCTCTACCTTATGGTGAATGATTTACCTCAAGAAGAAAGGCAGCGTGATTAGGTCCCACCACACACTGTTTAATAGTAGCCTGCTCCAGGACATTCAAAGGCGGGTGGCTAGGGAAAAAGAAAAAAAGAATATAAGTAAAATTGTGCTTTTAATTGAAAACAAAAAGAATTCCTAAACTGAATTTAGTAACTATGATATCCACTATAATCACTGCAGTTGCATGGCATGCCAAACTGTTTAAAAATAAGCATTACTGGAAACTATAATTTAAATCAACCCAACTCTGACAGTAAGAGTAAAAGATATGGTGGCATTTACCTTTAGTCCTGTGATCTCTGTGCTGTGAGTCTGAGGCTAGCCTGGCTCAACAGACAGCCAGGGCTACATCTCAAAGATTCTTAATCTAACTGAATTCTTAATCTAATCAAATCATATCCATCACATTAGACTAAGGTATAAAATGAACCTTTTTCCTAATAAAGGGCTCCAGGGCCATGGTAGGGCAGCTGCTTAGCACATCTAACCATGAGAAATGGCAAAACTTCCAGGAGCTTCAGCTTCTTACCTGTTCAAATTGTACTTGTTCAGCTTCTCTGAAACTTCCCGTAACCTTGAAACATAAAAGCCAAGTGTTAACAAGCCCGGCCTTGGCCCTGCAGAAACAAGACGGCTGAGGGACCTGCACCAGTCCTGGGCTGATCCCCAACAGCAACAAGCAGGCATCACAATTCCTTTCCCTTTCTAGCCCAGCAGCAACTCCAGTATTAACCACATTAACCCTATTTCCAGACAGGGAAAAGGAGGCTTCTAGGGTTTTTATAGCAAACGCCAACAGAAAAGCTGGTTCCCGAGCAAATGCCTAATGGAAAACTCATTTTAAAACTACAGTTTAAACCAGGTGTAGTGGAGCACATCTTTAGGTGGACACGGGCAGATCTCTGTGAGTTTGGGGACAGCCAGAACTACACAGTAAGACCTTGTTGGGGTGGGGGAACAATTGTTGTCTAGGTCAAAGTTTTGACAGTACATGAATATCATGCAGTGAAAATAACTGGGAAGCATGAACTTCTGCAGAATTAGCATAACAAAGTCTTCCCAAAGCCTGATAACCATAAGGCACAGTCTCAGTTTCTACCGCTATGACATGAAACTGAATGGAGCCTCGGTGTCTATAAAGGGCACCTCCATTTCTAAAGAAGTATTGCTATGCATGCTTAGAAAAAAACCTCTGGGCTAAGTAAGTGGCTCAGTGGATGTGGGTAAAGTGATTGCCGCAAAGCATCAGGACCTGAGTCTGGATGTCCAGACCCGACATAAAGCCAGGCTTGGCAGTGCACACCTTTAATCCCAGTGCTGGGGGTGGGAGTGGGGTTGTTGCAGAGACAGGCGAAGCTCGGGGGCTGGCTGGCAACCAAATGTACGAGAAATCAGGAGCCCGTCTTCAATAAAAGACCAAGTCTCAAAAACCGTGGTAAGGTTGGAGAGTGATGCACTCCTTTAAGCCCGGCGCTTGGGAGGTAGAGGCAGGAGGATCTGTGAATCTGAGGCCTGACTGGTCTACAGGTTGAGTTCCAGGACAGCCAGGACTACATAGAAACTGTCAACTCCAAACACACATACACACAGCAGATGACAGCAGCCAAAGTCAACCTCTGGTATAACACGGATGCACAAGCACAAAAAGCAAACTCACAGGGCGATGTAACAGAGATAAGAACTTGTACTGTCCATTGTGATTTTTCTGTTCTCCTCAAGGACATAGTCCGGAATTCATACAAAATGTTATCAGCCTACAGAAGTCATTTTATAATCTACAATATAACCAGAGATGTACAAGAATTCATCTCTTTGACTGTTACCTGAACAACTGTCTGATCTTTTCAAACTTTTTTAGAAATAATTTTTATACAAATAAACTGAGAACTTTAGAAAACACGATGGAAAAAAACAAGTGGGTGTAAATCAACAGACAATAGATCTGTGGAACAGTTGATCTCTAATAACTGACAAAGCATGAATGAGATCAAATTTGAACCACTTGTACAAACTGCTTAGGATTTCAAAGCTTCCAAAGCTTCCAGAAGAGGCTGGAGAGATGGCTCAGGGGTTAAGAGCAGTGGCTTCTCTTCCAGAGCTACCTGCGTGGTAGCTCACAGCCACATGTAACTAGTTCCAGGGACTCCCGTGCCTTCTTCTGACCTCCATGCCATGTACGTGATCTACAGACATACATAAATGCAGGCAAAATACTCAAACATATAAAATAAACACTTTTAATTTTTTTAAATTAAAATAAAAGCTTACAGAAGTCATTGCACCCATAGGTAAATGTTCTAATTATTGCAGTGGGAGACTAAGTTAGAACCAGGAGTCTTTTAACTTATCCTGCAACTGTAGAGTGGCTCAAGGACACGTCCTTGTCAAGCATGCGCAATAACTGATACCAACCAAAGATTACCTGGTGGTTAAAACTTTTACTGGTGCTTTCATTTTCCCAAAAAAAAAAAACCCAAAATACTTACTGGTCACTACCAAAACTGTGGGGGCAATTTGCACCACCACACCCTTAAAAAGACATCGCATTTTACCAGCCTGATGGTACATGTACTTTCTTTCATTAACAACATGTTCCCTTGGTGCTGGGAGGTCCAGCTTTTCCCCTAAATTCCAGGTTGCTCAATTAGAGGGCACATTTCTGTTTCAAAACATGGTGAAATCCAAGAGTACTGCACAGTGGCCCCAGAAGCTATGAGGAGGGCTGACTGGAGAATGAAGGCAGACTGGACTGGGGACTGTGCTCCAGAGTGACAGCAGCCTTCAGAAGACGTGGAGCAGAGGCCCACACTCGCTAAGGACACAAAACTTGTCCCCAGACTACTAACTCTTTTCATTACCATGTCTTTTTTTATTAGCACAAAATATACAAATTAGAGGAGGGACCAAAACTTCTTTCAAAATTGAACACTAAAGAAACCTGGAAATGAACAACTTGGAGGTGATGGTGAGATTGACCTACTGAACAACCTGCTCAGCTGAGATCCATTCGGGAGAGGATTCAGACTCCTACAGTCTGCAGTCTGAGGAAACAAGATCAGCTGAGAAGTTGACCAACAAGCAAAACGCAACCTGAGAACACAAAAGGCGGCGCCGCCCAGCCGCCGAACCAGATCATCAGAATCATAAGCCTACCCTACACCGATTGGGAACAGGTAAGCCCCCATTTCCTGACCAGCAGACCAGGTCTCTAAGCCCTAGGCCCCAGCCATCCGAGTCCCAGGGGCCAGACAGCTACCTTTCCCTGCTCCTCCACGCCCCCAAAAAACCAACCCCTACGAACCCAACAACTACTGGAGCCATAATTGGAACCTGCACCAACTGGGAACAACTGCTCCCTGCGACAGAACCCACTAACACTGATTGGGCTAAGTTGCTCCCAGAGAAACAGCACCCAACAACACCGATTCGACCAAGAACCCCTCGTGGACCAAGACTATCAATTAGAACAAGAGAGGCACCTTCAGACACAGACACCGCCTGCACCGAGCAGAGGAAGAGATGAGTAGACGCCAGTGCAAAAATACAGGCAACAACATAAAGACCTATATGGCAACATCAGAACCTAGTGATTCCACACCTGCAAGACCTGAACACACCAACGCAAAAGCAGCAGAAGAAATCAATCCTAAAAATGACTTTAAGATGATAGAGGCCCTTAAAGAGGAAATGAAAAACTCCCTTAAAGAGGAAATGGAAAAACTCCCTTAAAGAGGGAGTAAAAAATTCCCCTAAAGAAATGGAACAAAAAACAAACAAAAAATTGGAAATCAAAGAAATCAAAGAAAGCCAAAAAAAGGTAATTAAACAGATGAAGTAAACAGTTCAAGATTTGAAAATTGAAATTGAGACAATAAAGAAAACACAAACTGAGGGAATGCTGGAAATAGAAATTCTGACTAAATGAACAGGAACTACAGAAGCATAACCAACCGAATGCAAGAGATGGAACAGAGAATCTCTGACATTGAAGACACAATAGAGAAAATAGATTCGTCAAAGAAAACACGAAAGCCAAAAAAGTTGTAACACAAAACGTCCAAGAAATTTGGGACACCATGAAAAGACCAAACCTAAGAATAATAGGGATAGAAGGAGAAGAATACCAACTCAAAGGCACAGAAAATATATTCAACAAGATCATAGAAGAAAACTTTCCTAACCTAAAGAAAGAAATACCTATGAAAATACAAGAAGCTTACAGAACACCGAATAGGCTGGGTCCAAGAAACCTGAAAACGAGCTGCTCCAATGGCTTCAAGGTAGATGCTCATGGAACTCAACTAACCTCTGAGGATGTCAAAATACTAGAAAATAATCCCATAACTCATAAACTCAAGACTACCAAAGAGGTAAAGAAAATGGTTCCTGGTATCAGTTCAATTTTTTAATCTTAAAACTCACATTTAAGGAAGGCCAGTGAAGCCAGAGCATGGTGGTGCACACCATTAACCCCAGCATTCTGAAGACAGAGACAAGTAGATCTTTGTAAATAATTCACTGGACTAACGTCAGTTCCAGGACAGCCAGAGACTGTGAGACCTTATCAAACAAAATACAAACCAAAATGGCCAGTGAGACAGCTCAAAGGGGAAAGGCGCTAGCTACAAAAGCCTGGGACCATGAGTTCAACTCCTGAAACCGACATAAAACTGAAGAATATTAACTCCAGAGTTGTCCCCTGACTTCCTATCCACATATGTAATCTGTACAAAAAAGCACAGCGCTCCACAGCCCAGTGTGGTTGTGCATGCTTGCAATTCCAGCACCCAGGAGGCAGAAACAGGAGGGTCAAAAATCAGTTTGAGGCTAGGGTAATCTGCATAGTAAGTTCCAGGGCAGCCAGAGGTGCAAATAAAAGGTTATCACTTTTTTTTTAATTGTAATTTCTCTCTCTCTCTCTCTCTCTCTCTCTCTCTCTCTCTCTCTCTCTCTCTCTCTCTCTCGGTTTTATTTATGTATTATGTATGCAGTGTTCTGTCTGCATGTATGCCTGCACACCAGAAGAGGGCACCAGATCTCATTATAGATGGTTGTGATCCACCATGTGATTGCTGAGAATTGAACTCAGGACCTCTGGAAGAGCAGCCAGTGCTCTTAACCTCTGAGTCATCTCTCCAGCCCCCAAGATTATCTCACAACAAAGGAAATACTTAATGTTTCTTGAACCCATAGTTAAAGCTGGGTGAAACAGGACTATGATCTCAACACTCAAGGAAACCAGCCTGGGTATATGACAAGACCCTGACTCAAAGCAAAAAAAAAGGAGGGGGGCATAATTAATGTCCTAGGCTCACCTGACATGTCTATCAATTTGTGGAAATAACATCCACTGCATACTGAGAAGAAGTCTGAGGGTTTCTCCCAGCTCACCTATGCAGGTTCTGAGGAAGGATTATTAGTCACCTCTGGGGCTTTTCAGGCTCCAAATTCTTACAAATGCATAAAAAAGCAAATATATCCGTGTATCAACATATTTAATGTTGATGACAAAGTAGCATTTACTGGGGCCATGAGGTGACACAGCAGGTAAAGGAACTTGCTGTCAAGTTTGGTGACCTGAACTGGACCCCCAAAATCCACATGCTAGAAGTAGAGACTCCTTCTAGTTAATCCTCTAACCTCCACAAGAATGCCTTGACATGTGTGCACACATATAATTTTTTTAATGAATGAAGTAGCATCTAATAAATACATTAATTAAAATCCTACCCAACTGAAAAGTTTCATATACAAATAGATTTTATATAATCACATAGAATGCTTCACCAAATATCAACTTAATTAATAAACTCAATCTCAGAACATAAATAAAATAGATTTGTTCTTTCAAATCTCGGGACAATTCTAAGTACACTGGCCCTCTACAAAATGTTTTTACTTAGATCCAGAACATACTGACAAGGGAACCCTCAAGCACAAAGAGTGAGCTCTATTTAAGGAGCATCTGCTTCTCTGCAGCGCTGAGCACAGAACACAGAATCAGCACATCCACTGAGCACACCCACTTAAACTAACCGTTAGCGAGTGCCTTTACTAAGCACGACACACTCTTCCAGTATAGAGGATCTTGGTGCACCAGCTTCCAATGCTTAGTCACAAGCTAGATTTCTTCTCACAGCAATAACACAACAGTAACATTTCTTGTTTAAAAAGCCAAGAAAGAGCTCATCAAATTTCACTTACCTCATTTAGCAACAGACTTACAGGTAAGCCTGTGAGTGGCAATAACACACAAGCCTATGAAACCCTCCTGTTCTGCTGTTCCAAGACCAAAGATTCATCCTACAGTCCAAGTCAATAACCTGTTCTGCTCTTTTACATTTATAAGTAATTTTACAGATCCAGAGAGCAGAGTTTTTAAGTACTAAACTGACATACTTTATTAATAGTACCTGCTAGGAGCTAACAAACATTTATTACTCCTAAAAGCCCCAGAGCTCATCACTCCAACACACACACACACACACACACACACACACACACACACACCCGTGTAGAATAGTTTCAAAGATAATTTAACTTTGCACAGACCCTAGGTCGGCACCACACATAGTGAAGGTCTTCAGTTCTTAAACTCTCTGCCTACGTACTGCCACTTATCAGAGCTCTGAACATTCAGACACAAGTCCAAGTGCAATTAAACTCCATAGGTCTTTCTTGCTGAAGTACAGGGAAATAACTCCCAAAGCTCTGGCTCTCAGGAAAGACAGCGATTCTTCAAACCCACCTGCTCCAAGCGCTGCTCCCCATCTACCTGAAATTGTATGGTAAGAGCGTTTGCTCATGGGATGGGGAGTGTGTGATCTGCCTTCAGCACACTTCCCTTGGTGCCACTCCGACTTACTTATGCCCAGTTCAAATCCACTGACTGGCAACTGTTCCTGGTGGCATCCCCAGCTTCTCTCCCCTATCACATCTCACTGTCAGCACTGGAGCTATCTATACATTCCTGTCCGAAGCGTCTGCACAGAAGTACTAAAGCAGTCTTTCCGTTTCTCAGCATACAGCTCCATCAGTGAAAAAGATTAAGTTACCCCATAATCCATCTCAAACACAAAGATTCTTGGCCTTAATATCAATAAAACTAACTTCCAGGCTTTCACCTTAAAGAACCAACAACTGTGCATTTGAATGTCCAGCTTTATTTTTTGATTATTTCATTATCTGCTCATGTTAACTGGGGTGAGGGGTTACTGGTGTTTGAGACAGATTCTCAGGTAGCCCCGGCTGAGGACCTTAAGCTTCTGACCTGCATCCACCCCTTGAGTGGTGAGAACATAGGTGTGCACCACCACACATGGTTTACATGATGCTGGGGGATGAATCTACAGTCTAATAGCTGAGCTCCATCCCCAGTCTCCATATTATTTATAAAGCAAATCAGTGAACACAGAGACAAATACTTGATACTTTACCTCTTAATAATCACTTTAGCTAAGGGTCTTTCAAGTGACCCTATCCTAACCTCTGGCTAGTCATCCATTGTGGAATAGAGTATTTATATAGCCACAATTTTATTTATGAAAAAAAGGGTTTAATTCATACAAAAATGAAGACAAACCAATGAAGGTGGTCTGTTCCTGCAGACCTGAACCATGGGCTCCAGCAGAGAACATCTTAAACTCACCTTCTGGCATTCACATCAGAGAAGGCAGGTGCTGCCAAGACAAATACAGATACATTAAAAATTTGTGAGAAGGGGCTGGAGAGGTGGCTCAGAGGTTAAGAGCACTGACTGCTCTTCCAGAGGTCCTGAGTTCAATTCCCAGCACCCACATGGTGGCTCACAAGCATCTATAATGAGATCTGGTACCCTCTTCTGGTGTGCAGACATACATACAAACAGAACACTGTATACATAATAAATAAATAAATCTTTAAAAAAAAATTTGTGAGAAGGCAGGGTGGTGGTGGTGCACACCTTTAATCCCAGCACTCAGGAGGCAGAGGCAGGTGGATCTCTGTGAGTTCAAGGCCAGCCTGGGCTACAGAGAAAGTTCCAGGATGGCCAGAGCTACATAGAGAAACTCTGTCTCTAAATAAATAAATATCAAAATCTCAAAATTTTTTGGTTTTTCAAGACAAGGTTTCTCTGTGTAGCCCTGGCTGTCCTGGATCTCACTCTGTAGAGCAGGCTGGCCTCAAACTCACAGAGTTGACCTGGCTCTGCCTGCCGGGATTAAAGGCGTGCACCTCCACGGCCTGGCGAACTGGTTGAAAACCAGATCCTTTGGAACCATTCCAGTCCTTCTCCAAAGGCTTTCGGCTCTAAATGTCAGAACCCAAACAAAAACCAAGAAAGGGTGAAAGTGGCTTACATTCCTTCTGGAACAGGCATTACTAGCCAGATGGCAGACAAGCGCTAAAACCACCTCTAAGCATGGACATGGGCTTTTCATTAATTACGTTGTCATGCACCTCCCTAAGGACAGTCAGTTCTCCACTTCCCTAAGTTTACACAACACTGTAACGTGGCACATACACACTATAGCACCTCTTCTCTGTTCTTCTCCCGCCAGGCTCAGGGAGAGCCCCTTGGTCAGAATCTGCTCTTTGGGCCATACTACTACCCTTAGCCTTCCTTCCTGTGTCTATGTATTCTGCCTTTGAAGCTGCGGACAGCTGAGAAAAGCCTAGAAGGGTTATGCCAAGGGTAGGGGAGGGAGGTGTGCTGCAAGCTTGTCTGTCTGTCTGTCCTCCACAAGGGATCCCTCTACAAGTAACCCACATCTCCAGTCTCAAAGGCTTTCCTTAACAGCTTCTCTTCCCTGCCCCCATAATGTACCTTCCTGACTCCCACATTTTGAATAATATCACTTTAGAGTCTTGTTAGTCACTTACTGAGGACTCTAAAAAGATTTGTTGATGGTAGCCTCGTGTCTATTTCAAGTTAAAATTAAAAACCCCAAAATAATACTTTTAAACTTATTACAGATTGACAAAAATTTCATTCCTATCAAAAATAACTACTCTCCCAAGAATACTTGATTGGGGGACCTTTTTGGCTTTGTTACTAGGTTGAAATCAGTGGTATTCTCAGATCTGCCTGTACAGTGCAGCATACTAGTGACTACAGGATGTGACTGCCGGGTATGGCTCGGAGGTAAAGCATCCTCGCCGCTGAGATGGCAGCAGCTCTAAGGTCGGACTTTAAGAAGGCTGGACCACAGGAGAGAGGGGGTTAGAAAGGAGTGTTTGTTTATGAGAAGAAGCTTCACTAATGGACAAGGCTGGCTTTCAACTCCAAGCATGGTCTCCCAAGCAGCTACAGCTAGACAGACGTGTGCAGCCTGAGTCTAGGTAGGTACTTACTTTCCAACAGACTCCTGGGAACCTGGGGTTCCAAGCAGGAGGCCTGACCCTGCTGGCAGGAGCATTTTAATATCCTTTTCAGGTAACTAAGTGATAGTTTCTGAACACTTCAGGGTAATGTTCAGTCTGGAAGTGATCCATGAATCCACGCCTGACTCATCGACAACCACAGTGCTGGTCACATGGAAAATACTTCTGCAGAGTATCAGTTATTGCTGCTCTTGTTACTACAATGAGATCTGAGGATAGCAAGCTTCTCAGTTTTTGAAAAAGCTCAAATTCTAGTCTGAAAACTCAAATATCATCCAGTTGTTTTTCTTAAAACAAGTCATTTCATTTAAAAAAGGGTGGGGGTGGGGAGGGAGGATCCACTAGAACCCAAGCCTACATACCCGATTTGTCAGCTGTCCCTTCAAATGAGAGTTTCTATAAAGTCATTGGTGCAGACTCCAACTGCAGTCAGCCACAAAGGGCTCCTCCCTCCGTCAGCACAACCTACGTTTTACTCATCTGTCACTCTAAATGGTAAGGAGACCGCTCTCCACTGAGATGTCAAGAGTCCACAGTTAATAAAGC
>CABHPQ010146375.1:3334-13576 GCA_902168405.1 Peromyscus aztecus
GTGTGTGTGTGTGTGTGTGTGTGTGTGTGTGTGTGTGTGTGTGTGTGTGTAGGTCAGAGGACACATTTCAGGAATTTTCTGTTCTACCATGTGGGTCCTGGGATTGAACTCAGGTCTCGGTCTCCAGACTTTACTCACCAGCCATTGTGTTGGACCCTACTTTTAGTTAAAAAAAAAAAAAAATTTGTTTTTGAGACAGTCTCACTGGTCTCCTGGTTGGCCTGGAACTCACTATGTAGACCAGGCTGGCCTCAAACTCAAAAGAAATCTGCCTGCCAAAGCCTCTAGATGTGGGCAACCATGCCTCGCTGCTTTTCTGTTTTGTTTGTTTGTTTTCTGGCGTATGTTCATGTTCTAGGTTTCATAAGGACATTTCACGCCTGGTAGATAATCTACTTTGAGCACACCCCCTCACACTTTTCCCCTCCTCTTGTGGACCCACCGCCCTTCCTGTTAGTCCCCTTTGCTGCCTAGGCAGTTTCTCCTCTGCTTCCACGTTGTCTACACCCTGATGGTTGATCTTGGTGGTCACTGTGACTGGGCACTCTTGTGAGGGTTTTTCTTGATTAGATTGTTTGAAGCAGGAAGATTCACAGTAAACTGTCTGGACTTTGCTTAATTCACTTCGTACAATCATTTTAGGTTGCATCCTTTTTCCTATAAACAACACAGTTTTGTTCTTTTTTTATGGCTGAATAAAATTCCATTGTGTATTTATGCCACTTTTTCTTTCGCATCCTCTGTTGGACACCTAGGTTGGTTCCATAACTTAGCTATTGTGAATTGTGCCAGCGTAAACACTGATGTCAGGTGTTTCTGTGATATGTTAGTGTAGAGTCTACTGGGTAAATACCCAGGAGTGGCACAGGTCATACGGTAGGTCAGTTTTTTTCTTTTGAGGAACCTCCATACTGATTTCCATGGTCACCGGATTTATTCATATCCCCACCATCTTATACCAGTACCCATTTTCTCCTTATCCACATAGCATTTGTTATTTTCTTCTCTTCTTTCTCTGTCTGTCTCTCTGCCCCTGTCTCTGTGTCTTTGTGACTGTCTGTCTCTCCCCCCCCCCCCCCCCCCGCCCCCCAGTGTTTCACTATGTAGTCCTGGCTCATCTGGAACACACTGTGCAGATCAGGCTGGCCTTGAATTTACAGAGCTCTGCCTCTCTGCCCCCAGGTGCTGAGATTAAAGTTGTGCACCAACTGAATTGTCTGTTTTCTTCCTTCCTTCCTTCCTTCCTTCCTTCCTTCCTTCCTTCCTTCCTTCCTTCCTTCTTTCTTTCTTTCTTTCTTTCTTTCTTTCTTTCTTTCTTTCTTTCTTTCTTTCTTTCTTTCCTCCCTTCCTTTGAAAAAAGATTTAGTTTTATTTTTATTATGTGTATGTGAGTTTTGCATGCCTGTATGTATGTGCATTATGTGCATACCTGGTGCCCATACAAATAGAAGAGAGCATTGGGTCCCCTGGAAGTGGAGTTCAGGATAGGTTTTTTTTTTTTGTTTTTCGAGACAGGGTTTTTCTGTGTGGCTTTGCACCTTTCTGGAACTCACTTGGTAGCCCAGGCTGGCCTCAAACTCACAGAGATCTGCCTGGCTCTGCCTCCTGAGTGATGGGATTAAAGGCTTGTGTTACCACTGCCCGGCATCAGGATAGTTTTGAGTTGCCACTTGAGTGTTGGGAACCAAATCCGAGTCTTCTGTAAGTGCTCTGAACCTCAGAACCACTCTCCAGCCCCTCCTTTTATTTTCTTTCCTCTTTCTCTTCTTCCTCTTCCTCCTCCTCCTCTTCTTCTCTTCTCTTCTTTTTTGTGTGTATGATATGAAGCCACATGCTTTCACATGTGCGAGTGTGGATGATTTCATGTACGGGAGAGGACAGCCTCGCATGCTGGTCCTTGCCTTCCACCTTTTGAAACAGAGTCTCTGTTGTTTGCTGGTCTGTGAATTTCTAGGGCTTCTTTTGTCTCTGCCTCCCATCTCCCCACAAGAGCACTGGGGTTACAGGCACACTTCTGCACTTGGCTTTCATATGAATTTGGGGGGTTTGAACTCAAATTCTTTCCAGCAGCCACTCCAGCTCTTGGAATTTGTTTTCTTGATGATTGATAAAGTGAGCTAAAACCTTAATGCAGTTAATTTGGACTTCTCTGATAGGTGGTGAAGTTGAATATTTGTTGTAGTTTTTAAGTATTTATATTAATTTTGTGTGTACGTGTGCATGAGCCATGTGTATGCAGTACTCTCAGGGGCCAGAAGAGGGAGGCAGATCCCCTGGAATGAGAGTTAAACAGTTACTAGCTGCAGAGTGGGTGATCGGAATCAAACCTTCATCCACTACAAAAGGAACTGTTCTTAGTTACTGAACCATCTCTCCACTCCCCATTTTTTATTCGTTGAAAATGTCTTTTCTTCAATATAAGCTTTTTGGTGTCTTTGAGAAAATCAGGTGCCTGTAGCTGTGTGGATTTACATTTACGTTCTCTTAAAATTATTAGATTTCTTTTCTTTTCTTTTCTTTTATTTGTTTTGTTTTGTTTTGTTTTGTTTTGAGACAGGGTTTCTCAGTGTAGTTTTGGTGCCTATCCTAGATCTTGCTCTGTAGACCAGGCTGGCCTCGAACTCACAGAGATCCGCCTGGCTCTGCCTCCCGAGTGCTGGGATTAAAGGCATGTGCCACCACTGCCCGGCTTAGATTTATTTTGTGTGTGTGGAAGTTTGAATGTATTTGGCCCCCATAATCTCATAGGGAGTGGCACCATTAGGAGGTGTGGCTTGTTGGATGGGTGTGGCCTTGTTAGAGGAAGTGTGTCACTGTGGGGGCAGGCTTTGAGGTTACCTATGTTCAGGATACTGCCCAGTGTGTCAGTCGACTTCCTGTTGCCTACAAGATGTAGCACTCTCAGCTCCAGCACTACATCAGCCTGCACTCTGCCCTGCTCCCCTTCATGATCATAATGGACGAAACCTCTGAAACGGTAAGCAAGCCACCCTCAATTAAATGTTTTCTTTATAAGAGTTGCTGTGCTTACGATGTCTTCGCAGCAACAGTAAACCTAACTAAGACAGTGTGTGTGTGTGTGTGTGTGGGCAGGCACTGTAACACGTGTGGAATTGCTTCTCGCCTTCCACCATGTGGGTCCCAAAGATCAAACTTGGGTCATTAGGCTTGATAGCAAGTGCCTTTACCTATTGAGCCAACTCACTGAGCCCCAAGTCTTCTTTTCTATTCCATTGATCTGTGTGTCTTGTGTTTGTGCCAAAACTGTGTTGTTTTTGTTAATAGCATTCACAGCTTGAAATCAGGTATGGTGATAATTCTAGCATTATTCCTTTTCTTGGGTGTCTGCTCTCTGTTTTGCTTTCACATGCATTTTAATACTGTTTAAAATATTTTTGTGAAGAATACCTTTGGCATTTTAATGAGACTTGCATTGAATCTGTAGATTGTTTGGGTAGTATAGCTGTTTTCACAGGGTTAGTTTTATAGAGCCATGATATCGGAAGACTTGAGACCTGTCTGCTATGGTTTCTTTCTTCACTGTTTTAGAGTTCATTATAGAAGAATTTCATGTCCTTGATTAGATTTATTCCGAGGTATTGTTTCATTTTTTTTGAGCCAGTTGTGAATGGTTTATTTTCCTGATTTATTTATCAGCATGGATTTTATTGCCATAAAGAAGAGAAACTGATTTTTGTATGTTAACTTTGTATTCTGCCACTTTGTAGAACATGATCATTCCAAGAGTTTTCTTGTGGAGTCTTTAGGGTCCTTTATGTGTTGAATCATAAACAAAGATCCTTTGCTTTGGATGAGATTTAAAGCACTGTTTTGAGTAAGAATGGCAAGAGGGGAAAGCTCTTCCTGATTTTAGGGATATGCTTTCAGATTTCCCCATCTAGTGTAATTTGGCCATGGGTTTGCCTTGCTATGTTAAAATATATTTCAGGAGATCCTGCTTAGCTCTTTCCTATGGACTCTTTCAGCTTTTCCTTCTAGCCCATCTCCATTGCTTTGTGTCAGCCACTGACCCCTAGAAACACTTTCTACCAGGGACCCTCCAGTGGCTACATAGGGCTGGAACTCGGGTAGAGGGTTTTCACTATCCTTCCTGTCCTCTATGATCTCTCCAGTTTCATCCCCATCCCTGCTCTCAGCTGCCACCCTCTCACCCCAACTCCATCCACAGAAGACTCCACTCCTTAGTACAGGCCCAGGTCCCCAGACCTTTCATCCCCATCTCTCTAGACTTATTCTTTGTCCTACTAAAGCCTACTTTCAGGAGCCCCTCCTCCCACCACACCTCCACTCCCGGGGGAGCTTGCCTCTTGGTGTGGACTGGGTCACCCTAGCTCTTTCCCACAGCACCTCTCAGCCTTTCTCCTAGCCCATCTCTAGTCTTCTCTGCCGCCCACCAAAGTGCAGAAGCATTCTTTATAGAAAGGGTTCCACAGCTACCACACTTACCTGAGACCCTGAAAGGGCAGCAGCAACTGAAGAATGGAACACCTTCCCAGCAAAGGTAAGACCAGACACCTAAGTCATCATAAGTCCAGATGTCTAGACCTCAACACAAAACACAAAACATGAATAGCCAAGACAATATGCCTCCACCAGAACACAATAACCCTCCTACAGTAGACCCCAATAAATTCAATATAGCTGAAGCACAAGGCAAAGACTCCAAACTTGCAACTATGAATATGTTCAAGGACCTTAAAGAGGATGTGAATAAATCCTTTGATGAAGGCTGTGAAAACAAAAAAGAAATAGTTGAATAAAATCATAAAAACAATTCTTAACATGAAAATAGAATTTAATAACAAGAATCACTAAAGAAAACCCAAACAAATAAAACTGGGAATGAAAAATTTAGGATGACAAACAAAAACGTCATAGCCTCACCAACAGATGACAAGACATGGAAGAGAGAATGTCCAGTGTTGAAGATGAGGCATAATGTTCTCAATAAAAGAAAATGTTAAATATGAAAAAAAATACAGGCACAAAATATCCAGGAAAGCTGGGACATACTGAAAAGACCAAATCTAAGAATAATAAAAATAGAGGAATGATAACATACCCTGGTCAAAGGCAATGAAAATATTTTCAACAAAATTGTAGACTAAAATGTCCCCAACCTAAAGAAGGGGAAGGTACAAGAAGCACACAGAACACCAAATAGACAAGACTAGAAAAGAAAGTCCCCTTGGCACACAATAATCAAAACATAAAACATAAAGAACAAAGGAAGGATATTAAAAGCTGCAAAGGAGGGGCTGGAGAAATGGCTCAGAGGTTAAGAGCACTGGCTGCTCTTCCAGAGGTCCTGAGTTGAATTCCCAGCAACCATATGGTGTCTCACAACCATCTATAATGATCTGGTGCCCTATTCTGGATGCAGGCAGAACACTGTATACATAATAAATAAATAAATCTAAAAAAAAAGCTGCAAAGGAAAAAGACAAAATAACATATAGGCAGACCTATTAAAATAATACCTGACTTTTCAATGGAGACTCTAAAAGCTAAAGGGGCCTGGAGGGATGTTCTACAAACTCTAGGAGACCACAGATGCCAGGCCAGACTAACATACCCAGCAAAAATACCAATCACAATATGTGGATAAAGAAAAACATTCCATGATAAAAAAACATAAAAAACATTTAAGTAAGATCTAGCTCTACAGAAGGCACTAGAAGGAAAACTTCAGTCTAAAATTTCAATTAACCACATCCAAGAAGAGACAAGGAGTAAATAATCCCAGAACAGCAAACCAAACACCATAACAACAAAATATCAGGAATCAATAAACACTGCTCATTGATAATTCTCAGTATTAATGGCCCCAATTATATAATAAAAAGGCAAACTAACAGACTAAATTAGAAAACAGGATCCATCTTTCAGATGCATCCAAGAAACACATTTTACCACCGAGGATAGATATTGCCTCAGGTAAAAGGATGGAAAAAGATACTCTAAGCAAATGGACTCAAAAAGCAAGCTGGTGCAGTTATTATCTGACAAAATAAACTTCAAACCAAAACTAATCACAAGAGATAGGGAAGGACTACATACCTCATCAAAGGAAAGATCCACTAAGCTGATACTGAAATTCTAAACATTTGTGCACCAAACACAAGAGCACCCAAGTTCACAAAGAAACACTACTACAGCTAAAAGCACATACTGACCCTCACAAGTGAGAGTGGACAACTTCAGTACCCCACTCTTGCCAGTAGATAGGTCATCCAGACAAAAACTAAACAGGGAAGTGCTGGAACTAAATAACATCATAAATCAAATGGACCTAGTAAGTGTTTATAGAACATTTCCACCCAAACACTAAAGAATATATCTTCTTCTCAGCACCTCATGGAACTTTCTCCAAAACTGACCACATATTTGGACACAAAAGTAAGTCTCAACAGATACAAGACAATTGAAATAACACCCTGTATGCTATCAGACCACAGAAACAGTGGAAAGCTCACAAAATCATGGAAACTGAACAACTCCTTACTGAAGGAAAAATGAGTCAAGACCGAAATAGAGGAAATTAAAGGCTTTATAATTGAATGAAAAAGAAAATACTACATACTCAAACCTATTAGACACAATGAAAGCAATTCTAAGAGGCAAGTTCATAGCACTAAATGCCTATATTAAAAAAATGGGGCCAGGCGGTGGTGGTGCATGCCTTTAATCCCAGCACTTGGGGGAGGCAGAGGCAGGTGGATCTTTGTGAGTTCAAGGCTAGCCTGGTCTACAGAGCGAGATCCAGGAAAGGCTCAAAGCTACACAGAGAAACCCTGTCTCAAAAACCAAATAAATAAATAAATAAATAAATAAATAAATAAATAAATAAATAAAATAAAATAAAGGGAGAGATCTCATACTAGTAATTTAATAGTACACCGAAAAGCTTTAGGAAAGCAAGACAAAAAACAATACCCTCCCAAAGTAGATGGCAAGAAATAAACTCAGAGCTGAAATCAATAGAAGCAACAACAAAAATAATACAAAGAATCAATAAAATAAAGAGTTGGTTCTTTGAGAAAATCAAGATGATTTACAAATCCTTAGCCAAATTAACTAAATAACAGAATATCCAAATTAAAAAATTAGAGATGAACATAATTAATAAAATTAGAGGAGACATAACAAAAGAAACAGGAAATCCAGAGAATCATGAGGACATACTTAAAAAAAAACCTGTACTCTGCTAAACTGGAAAACCTAAAAGAAATGGATGAATTTCTTGATATATATGACTTAACAAATTAGATCAAGATCAGATAAGCAATTTAGATAGACTCATAATCCCCGGTGAAATAGAAGCAGTAATTAAAAGCCTCCCAACCAAAATAAGCTCAGGGTCAGATGGTTTTAGCACAGAATTTTACCAGACCTTCAAAGAAGAATTAACACCAATACTCCTCAAATTATTCTGCAAAATAAGAATGGAAGGAACATTTCCTAATTTTTTTATGAGGCCACAGCTACCCTGATACCTAAGCTACATAACAACCCAACAAAGAAAGAGAATTACAGACTAATTTCCATTATGAACATTCTTGAATTCTTGAAATACTTGCAAACCAAATCCAAGAACACATTAAAAAGATCACTTGCCATGATCAAGTTGGCTTCATCCCAGAGATACAGGTAATGTTCAACATATATTAACTGATAAACAACTCATCCCATAAATAGACCATAAGAAAAACAACAATATGACAATCTCACTAAATGCAAAAAAGCTTTACAAAATCCAGCATCCTTTCTTGACAAAATTCTTAGAGAAACTAGAGGAGGGACTAGGGACACATGAGATATACTTCAACAGAATCAGGTGATTAACAGCAAGCCCACAGCCAATATCAACCTAGACATAGAGAAACTGTTTCCACTAAAATCAGGAACAAGACAAGGATGTTCACTCTTTTTTTTTTTTTTTTTTGCTTTTTTTTCAAGACAGGGTTTCTCCGTGTAGCTTTGTGCCTTTCCTGGAACTCACTTGGTAGCCCAGGCTGGCCTCGAACTCACAGAGATCCGCCTGGCTCTGCCTCCCGAGTGCTGGGATTAAAGGCGTGCGCCACCACCACTTGGCCGGATGTTCACTCTTGCTATATAAATTCAATGTAGTCTAGAACTCTTAGCTGGAGCAATAAGACAACTGAAGGTGATCAAGGGTGTACAAATAGGACAAGAAGAAGTTAAAGAGTCTTTATTTACAGATGATATGATTTTATACATAAAAGTAAAACTCCACTAGGAAATTCCTGTATTTAATAAACACTTCCGGTAAAGTATCAGGATACAAAATTAACACACAAAAATCAGTAGCCTTCCTATATATCAAATGACAGACAAAGATATCAGTGAAGCAATTCTTTTCATAATAATCTCAAAAAATATTGGAATCACTCTAACCAAACAAGTGAAAAACTTGTATAATAAAAACTTTAAGACACTGAATAAGGGTATTGAAGAAGACATTAGAAGAGGGTAAGATATCCCATACTTATAGGATAGGTAGGATTACTAAAGTAAAAAATGGCCATCCTATTAAAAGCAATCTACATATCTAATGCAATCACTATCAAAATTCCAACACAATTCTTCACAGAAATTGAAAAGATGATTTTTAGCTCCATATGAAAACACACACACACGCACACACACAAACCTAGGATAGCTAAAACAATCCTGAAAAATAAAAGAACAGCTGGAGGTGTCACCACCCCAGATTTCAAGTTGTACTGCACAGCTATAGTAATAAAAATGTCATGGTATTGCCATAAAAACAGACACATGGATCGATTGAATTTAATCAAAAGACCCAGAAATAAGTGTATATACCAGTGGACACCCGAGTTTTGACAAGGAAGCCAAATATACTCATTGGAGAAAAGATAACATCTTCAACAAACAGTGCTGGTCAAACTGGATGACTACATATAGAAGAATTAAAATAGATCCATATTTGTTACCTTGCACAAAACAACTTCAAAGGCCAGATACTCTGAATCCAATAGAAGAGAAACTGGGGAATAGTTTTGAATTCATTGACACAGGAAAAGACTCTCTGAACAGAACACAATAGCACAGGCACTAACAATGACAATTAATATGTGTGACCTCAAGAAACTGAAAAGCTTCTGTACAGCAAAGGACACTTTCATTCAGACAAAGCAGCAGGCTTTGGAATGGGAAAAGATCTTTACCAATTACACATCTGATAGAAGGTTAATATCTATATAATGACCTAAAAGAATATATGAAGAACTCAAAAAACTGGACATCAAGAAAACAAAAACTCAATTAAAAACTGGAATGCAGAACTAAACAAACTTTTCAAAAGATGAAATGAATGGCAGAGAAACACTTAAATGGTCAATATCCCTAGTCATTGAGGAGATACAAATTCAAATTACTTTGAGATTTCATCTTATACCTGTTAGAATGCTAAGATCAATAAAACAATTTACAGTGCATGCTGGCAAGGATATGGGGTAAGGGGAACACTCATTCATTGCTTGTGAGACTGCCAATTTGTGCAGTCACTGTGGAAATCAGTGTGGTGGTTCCTCAGGAAGCTGGGAATAGATCTGCCTCAAGAGTCTTCTATACCACTCTTGGCATATACCCAAAAGGACGCTTCATCCTACTATAGAGACACTTGCTCATCCATGTTCATTACTGCTCTCTTCACAATACTCAGAACTTGGAAACAGCCTAGATATCCATCAACAGAAGAATGTATAAAGAAAACGTGGCACATTTACACTGTGGAATATTACCCAGCCTTTAAAAAAATCACGAAATTCTCAGGTGGATGGAACTAGGAAAAAAAAATACCATCCTGAATAAGGTAACCAAAATCCCAAAAGACAAATACAATATGTATTCACTCATATGTGGATGTTAGCTGTTAAATCTTTGATAAGCAGACTATAATCTGTATAACCACAGAGATAAGGTATAAAGTAAGATGGAGAGGGAATGATTTCCCAAGGAAAGGGAAATAGAATATAGTTATGAAGAGACAGGTGTGAGACAGGAGTTTTGCTGCCTTGAGGACCAGCCTCCAGCAGCACAGGGCTTGAGGGGAGCCTACAGTCAGTGGACCTGGACTTTTCTGTCTGAGGGAGTAAAACTTAACTTTCTGGGGCCAGTGAGAGAGGAAACACACACACACACACACACACACACACACACACACACACACACACA
>CABHPQ010146375.1:13586-24776 GCA_902168405.1 Peromyscus aztecus
ACACACACACACACACACACACACACACACACACACACACACACACACAATTGGGGTCTTTCTATCATCTACTGTCTCAGTTATTTCTGTCTTTATTCCTTTTTTTAATTAAGAATTTTTTTCATTCATTTTACACACCAATCAAAGACCCCCCTCTTCCCTCCTCCCGCTCCCTCAGCCTCTCCCTCCCAACCCACTCCGTTCCCCCCACAAGAAGGCAAGGCCTCCCATGGAGAGGCACATCTAGTAGAGGCAAGTCCAAGCCCTTCCCCCTGCCTCAAGGCTGCACTGAGGCGTCCCATCATAGGTAGTGGGCTCCAAAAAGCCTGCTCATGCACCAGGGATGGATTCTGATCCTACCTGCAGGGGGCCCCCCAAGCAGATCAAGCTACATAACTGTCTCACCATGCAAAAGGCCTAGTCTAGTCCCATGCAGGCTCCACAGCCATTGATCCAACTTTCATGAGTTCCCATTAGTTTGGTTTGGTCATCTCTGCAGGTTACCCCATCATGATCCTGATGCATTTGCTCATAGAATTCCTCTTCTCTCTCTTTGACTGGACTCCTGGAGCTCTGCCTGGTGTTTGGCTGTGGATCTCTGCATCTGCTTCCATCAGTCATTGGAGAAAGGCTCTGTGATGATAGTTAGGGTATTCACCAGTCTGCTCTCTGGGGTAAGCCAGTTCAATTCAGGCACCCTCTCCACTATTTCTAGTAGTCCAAGCTGGGGTCATCCTTGGGGATTCCTGGCAACTTCCCTAGCATTGGGTTTCTCTATCCCCATGATGTCTCCCTCTATCTTGGTATCTCTTTCATTGCTTTCCCACTCCATCCCTGTTCCAGCTCAACTGTCCCATTCCCTTATGTTCTCATTCCCTATCCCTACCCTGCATTCCCCCCCCCCCCCACCGCCCCCAGCCTCATCCCCAGTTTACTCATGGAGATCTCATCTATTTCCCCTTCCCATGGCAATCCATGCATCCCTCTTTGGGTCTTCTTGTTACCTATCTTCTCTGGAGTTGTGGGTTGTTGTGTGATTATTGTTTGCTTTACTTCTAGTATCTGCTTATGAGTGGGTGCATACCACATTTGTCCTTCTGAGTCTGGGTTACCTCACTCAGGATGATATTTTCTAGTTCCATCCATTTGCCTGCAAATTTCATGAAGAATGGATTAAGAAAATGTGGTATATATACACAATGGAGTACTACTCAGCAGAGAAAAACAATGACATCATGAAATTTGCAGGTAAATGGATGGAACTGTCTTTATTCTTGGTGTTTTCCTTCTAACTAACTTTACTTTTTCCCTTTACAGCTTATATACCCTAGCAAAACCTTTCTGGCAATATAAAAATTACAATGTGGTTACATAATTATACATAATTACATAATGGTTACATTGTAATAATTCAGGTGAATTATTACAATGAATACAAGTAAAAAACAGCATGTTTTTCATATTCCTTACATGATTAAACATTTTATGTATTACAAGTGAAAAATAAGTTGTCCCAAGAGCCTACATACATTCATGTCCAAGCAACTTGTTATAGATTAACAGTGTGTGAGCAAGCAATGTATTTTTTTTTCAGCCAGTTCTTTTCCTGGAAGGCTGCATTTGCAGTTACAAAGAAAGGACCAATCATTTTATTACTTATCTCAGAAGGTAATCTTATAAGAATCATAAATCTGAACTTTTGTATATGAAAAACAGTTTTCTCTACTTTAAATTTTTAGGGTGCATACCCACTCATCAACATTTTTTTTTATATCAGGAAGCCGATGGTAGAAATATGTATAATGAACTAACTATCACCTTTGGTCATCAACCAATCCTGGCAAGAAAGGCACGTCAGCTAATAATAATTGGGCTGCTTTGTTCTTGTTCCCTGACCCTGGCTCGTCCCTCACTCAACTATGTGCCTTCCTAAAACTTTAGATTATGTCCTTGGGTTTTTTTTACCTCAAAGCTATTCACAAAAACATCTCAATCTAACTTTAAGCTATTTTTTTTTTTTTTGGGTTTTCGAGACAGGGTTTCTCTGTGTAGCTTTGTGCCTTTCCTGGAACTCACTTGGTAGCCCAGGCTGGCCTCGAACTCACAGAGATCCGCCTGGCTCTGCCTCCCGAGTGCTGGGATTAAAGGCGTGCGCCACCACCGCCCGGCTCTAGCTAGAACTTCAAGTACTATATTGAATAAATATGTGGAGAGTGGGCAACCTTGTCTTGTTCCTGATTTTAGTGGAATTGCTTTGAGTTTCTCTCCATTTAATTTGATGGTGGCTGTTGGCTTGATGTAAATTGCCTTTATTATGTTTAGGTATGTTCCTTGTGTTCTTGATCTCTCCAAGACCTTTATCATGAAGGGGTGTTAGGATTTTGTCAAAGGCTTTTTCAGCATTTAATGAGATGATCATGTGGTTTTTTTTCAGTTTGTTTATATGGTGTATTACATTGACAGATTTTCATATGTTGAACCATCCTTGCATCCCTGGGATGAAGCCTACTTGGTCATGGTGGATAATTTTTTTTTATGTGTTCTTGGATTCAGTTTGCCAATATTTTATAGAGTATTTTTGCATCAATGTTCATGAGGGGGACTGGTCTGTAATTCTCCTTTTTTTTGCATCTTTGTGTGGTTGGGGTATCAGGGTAACTGTAGCCTCATAAGAAGAGTTTGGTAAGGTTTCTTCTGTTTCTATTGTGTGGATAAAATTTGAAGAGTATTGAAATTAGCTCTTCTTTGAAAATCTGATAGAATTCTGTGCTGAAAACTATCTGGTCCTGGGCTCTTTTTGGTTGTGAGACTTTTAATGACTGTTTCTATTTCCTTAGTGGTTATTGATCTATTTAAATAGTTTATTTGGTCTTGATTTAACTTTGGCATGTAGTACCTATCCAGAAAATTGTCCATTTATTTAAGATTTTCCAATTTTGTGGAGTACAGGTTTTTAAAGTATGACCTGATGATTCTCTGAATTTCCTCATTGTCTGTTGTTATGTCTCCCTTTTCATTTCTGATTTTGTTAATTTGGATGTTGTCTCTCTGCCTTTTGGATAAGGACTTGTCTATCTTGTTGATTTTTTCAAAGAACCAACTCTTTGTTTCATTGATTCTTTGTATTGTTCTCTTTGTTTCTATTTCATTGATTTCAGCCCTCAATTTGATTATTTCCTGGCATTGATTCTTCCTGGGTGAGTTTCCTTTTTTTTGTTCTAGAGCTTCCAGGTGTGGTGTTAAGTCGCTAGTGTGAGATTTTTTCCATCTTCTTTATGTGGGCATTTAGTGCTATGAATATTTCTCTTAGCACTGCTTTCATAGTGTCCCATTAGTTTGGGTATGTTGTACTTTCATTTTCATTGAATTCTAGGAAATCTTTAATTTCTTTCTTTATTTCTTCCTTGACCCCTTGGTGATTCATTTGGGCATTATTCAGTTTCTATGAGATTGTAGGCTTTCTGTAATTTTTGTTGTTGAAATCTGACTTTAAGCCATGGTGGTGTGATAAAATACAGGAGGTTATTCCATTTTTTTTTTGTATCTGTTGAGATTTGCTTTGTGACTGAATATGTAGTTGATTTTAGAAAAGGTTCCATGGCATGTTGAGAAGAAGGTATATTCTTTTGTGTTAGGGTAGAATGTTCTTTAGATATCTATTAAGTCCATTTGAGTCATAATATCTGTTAGTTCCCTTATTTCTCTGTTAAATTTCTGCCTGGCAGACCTGTCCAGTGGGGAGTGTGGGGTGTTGAATTCCCCCACTACTAGTATGTGAGGTTTGATGTGTGATTTAAGCTTTAATAATGTTTCTTTTACAAGTGTGGGTGCCCTCATATTTGGGGCATAAATGTTCAGAATTGAGACTTCATCTTGGTGGATTTTTCCTGTGATAAATATGTAATGTCCTTCCAATCTGTTTTGATTGATTTTAGTTTGAAGTCTATCTTGTTAGATATTAGGATAGCTACACCAGCTTGCTTCTTAGATCCATTTGATTGGAAAGTCTTTTCCCAGCCTTTTGCTCTGAGGTAGTATCTGTCTTTGAAGTTGAGGTGTGTTTCTTGTACGCAGCAGAAGGATGGCTCCTGTTTTCATATACATTTTGTTAGCCTGTATCTTTTTATAGGTGAATTTAGTCCATTGATATTAAGGAATATTAATGAACAGTGATTGTTAATTCCTGTTATTTTTTGTGGTAGTCTTGTGTGTTTCCCTTCTTTGGTATTTGTTGGTGTGGGATTATCTACTGCCTGTGTTTTCATGGATGCATCTAACTTCCTTAGGTTGGATTTTTCCTTCTACTGCTTTCTGCAGGGCTGGATTTATGGATAGGTAATGTTTAAATCTGGTTTGTCATGGAATATTTTGTTTACTCTGTCTATGGCAATTGAGAGTTTTGCTGGATATAATAGTCTGGTTTGGCATCCATGGTCTCTTAGTGTCTGCATTATGTCTGTCCAGGACCTTCTGGCTTTCAGAGTCTCCATTGAGAAGTCTGGTGTTTTCTGATGAGTCTGCCTTTATATTTTACTTGGCCTTTTTCCTTTGCAGCTCTTAATATTTTTTCTTTATTCTGTATGTTTAGTGGTTTGATTATTATGTTGCGAGGGGACTTTTTTGGGGGGTCCAGTCTATTTGGTGTTCTGTAAGCTTCTTGTATCTTCATAGGCATTTCTTTCTTTAGGTTGGGAAAGTTTTCTTCTATGATTTTGTTGAATATATGCTCTGTGCCTTTGAGCTGGTATTCTCCTTCTTCTATCCCTATTATCTTAGGTTTGGTCTTTTCATGGTGTCCTAAATTTCCTGGACATTTTGTTATGACTTTTTTGTCTTTAGTGTTTTCTTTGACTGACGAATCTATTTCCTCTATTATATCTTCAATGCCTGAGATTCTCTCTTCCATCTCTTATATTCTGCTGGTTATGCTTGCATCTGTAGTTCCTGTTTGTTTACTCAGATTTTCCATTTCCAGCATTCCCTCAGTTTATGTCTTCTTTATTGCCTCTATTTTGGTTTTCAAGTCTTGAACTGTTTTCTTCACCTGTTTGATTGTTTTTTCTTAGTTTTCTTGGCTTTCTTTGATGGATTTATTGATTTCTTTCAATTTTTTTGTTTGTCTTTTCCTCGATTTCTTTAAGGGAATTTTTCATTTCCTCTTTAAAGACCTATATCATCTCCTTAAAGTCATTTTTAAGGTTGATTTTTGTGCTTCTTCCATGTTGGGATGTTAAGGTCTTGTTGATGTAGAACCACTAGGTTCTGGTGGTGCCATATTGCTCTTTATGTTGTTGAATGTATTTTTGCACTGGCATCTACCCATCTCTTCCTCTAATTGGTGCAAATGGTGTCTGTGTCTGAGGGAGCCTCTTTTGCTTCAATCAGCACTCTTGGTCCAATGGGAGTTCTTGGTCCAATCAGAGCTCTTGGTCCAATGGGACCTCTTGGTCCAAATGGGGCTGGCAGAGTCTGTGTCTCAGGGAGCAGCTGTGATGTCAGAGGATGAGTGGGTTTGGGGTATGGGGTGGAGCTTGTAGGTTACAGGGTCTGGTAGGGGATGGTGGTAATCTAGGCTACCTGCGGAGTCCTGCCTGCTGGCCTGCAACTGAGGCTGCAATGGATGGGGGTATGGGAGTGTGAGTTGTGCTCCTGTGCCTAAAGCCTAGAGGCTGGGGTGATTGACTAGGAGAACAAAGACTCACCTCTTAGTCCAGTGGGTGCTGGCAGTCTGGTTTTTTTTTTTTTGTGAGACAGGGTTTCTTTGTGTCAGCCTGGCTGTCCTGGAACTCACTTTGTGGACCAGGCTAGCTTTGAACTCACAAAGATCCACCTGCCTCTGTCTCCTGAGTGCTGGGACTAAAGGCATGTGCCAAAACCACTGCCCAGCCCAGGGGCGTTATCCTACCTTTACCTACGATAATTTTTCCACTAAACTCACCTCTGTCATAATCCCTTATTATGTTTGTTAAAAAACCCCAATCATCATAATTGTACTTAAATTGACACTACTCCTGTATAAAGTCATTGCATTAGTTAAACGGTACAATTTAGGAGGTAATCATCTTCATAATAATCCACAGGTAAAAATGCCCAGTAGAATGGCATATTTCCATGAGATAATCACACTACATTAAGGGTAATGGGGATTTTCCCACACCCATTCACACCATGGCAGATACCAGAGAAGAATGGCAGCAGCAAACATGCAAAGACAGCAGTAGCAAGAGACATTCTGGGACTGAAGCCTTCAAAGCCCCACCTTTCTGATATTCACCCTTCAGAGGATTGCTTCCTGGTGGGCTCATCCTCTGAAGTCAATTGCCACTTGCTAATCTTCTGGCATGGTCGCCAGCATTAGAGTAAGAGGACTAAGTGTGGAGAGGGGAGCACAAGGGAGGGGATATAGGGAGGGACTCTTACAAAGGGCTATTTGAGAGGTCATATGGAAACCTACTTCCAGAAGCTTCTTAGAATATATACATATATGCAAAATCTAAATGGAGTCACCAAATAATGAGTGAGACAATGTCCCAACTAGGCATCTTATGCCACCGTGTGAAACCTTCAGGAATGGGTTGCATCTATTTGAGTTGTTGGCCCCGTGGAACCCCCGCAAACATCTCATGTGATTGCCAAGGCCATTGATGGCTCTCCACGAACTGATGGTAAGGCCCTCTTGTTGAAGATAACACTAATTGAATGGAACATGGAAAACTGAGCTGGTTCCTGACTAGAGCCGTCACCCACTACTGACTAAGTGTTCGTGGTACTGAAAGGAGGAGAAGGCAAACACCACTGTAGGACAAATCCTGTGATCCATGATGATGACCTGCCTACAGGATATGCTGGAGCACTATTGGCACAAATGTTGTGGAAGTCACCAACCAATCTCCAACTGGATTTAAGGCCCATTTCATGAGATGGAACCCATCACTGAAATTACTCAGCTGTCCAAAAACCCAAGACTGTATAGGACTTGGGCCTAGGGAAAAACCAAGTACTATTGTCCTAAAAAACAGTAATTCAATAACTTCTAATGACCTTCTGCTTTACCCATAGATAAATGCCTTACTCAGCCATCATCAGAGTAGTTTCTGTTTTCAGTAGATGGAAGCTCATGCAGAGACCCAAAACTGGACAGGATGCAGAGAGTGAGAGTACTCAGTCCTAAATGGGATGTCTTCATTAAACCCCTCCTCTCAGGGCTATGTGGAAGAGAAGGTAGAATGATTTTAAGAGTCAGAGGGGATGTATGACTCCAAAGAAACAGTGTCCTTCAGACACAGCGGGACAAACACACATATGAATTCACAGTGACTTTGGTAGCATGTACAGGGCTTGCATAGGATCAAGCCACACAGGATCCCACTGATGAGATGGGAAAGTGGATGCAGGTTCCCATCCCTAACCAAGAAGCATTCTGCAATTGACATTCACTTCCAAAGGAAAAATTAGTTGTCTCCAGTGGTATCTCACTGGGTATATTAATCACACATGAAGATCCCATGTCCAGCAGTAAATAACCAACAGAAAATGAACTCAACGGTATTCTTGTAGACTTATTGTCTCAAATTGCTTTGTCTGTGCATTTTTTGGCCTAGTTTTTGTTTTTTGTTATGTGGTTTGTGTGTTGTGTGTCTGTGTGTGTGTTTGTGTTTTGTGTGAGTTTCTTTTTTTTTAAAGGGAGAAAGAAAGGGTGTGGAGCTGGGTGCATGGAGAGGTGAGAGGAATCTGAGAGAAGTTGGGGGAGAGGAAGTTATAATTAGGACATATTGATATATTTTTAAAGATATATCACTTTTATTCCTAGTTTTTTCAGGACTTTTATAATTGGATATTGGATTTTGTCAAAATCTGCATCTATTAAAACAATCACATAATTGCTGTTCTTGGGTACATTTATGTGATTAATTAAAATTATTGATTTGTATATGTTGAACCACTGACCCATCCCTAAATCTCTGGATGAAGTCAACTTGATCATGATTAGTGATCTCTTTGATTTTTTTTTTTTCAGACAGAAAACTCACTGTGTAGTACTGGCTGACCTGGGATTCAACTACATAAAACAATCTGGGTTTGATCTCACAGAGATCCACCTGCTTGTGTCTTCCAAGCACCAGGATTAAAAGCTTGCACCAACCACACCCCGCTTAAATGTGTTTTGACTTTAGTTCATAAGTGTTTTCTTAAGAATTTTTGTGTCTGTGTTCATGGGAGAGCTTGGCTTATGATATTGTTGAGTCCTTATCTTTGGTACTAGGGTAAAACTGGCTTCATCAAAACAGCTTGGAATTGTATTTTCCCATTTGAGGAGTATTGGCTTCCTCAGTCCTTTTTAAAGATCTAGTAGAATCAGGAGTGAATCGATTTGCATATCAGGAGCATTTTCTCCACACAATGTGTATGTGTGTGTGTGTGTGTGTGTGTGTGTGTGTGTGTGTGTGTGTGTATGCGTGTGTTTGTACTCACATTCACACATCATACCACATGTGGAGATCAGAGGAAAACTTGTAGGAGTCAGTTTTCTCCTTCCACCCTGTGAGTTAAGAGAATCAAACTTAGATCTTAAGGCTTGGCAGCAAGCATCCTCAACAGCTAAGCCATCTCACTGGCCCTACAGTAAGCATTTGATTTATCAGTTGAACTTAAAAAATTGATATTTTATTAAACTCTTATCTTACCAATGCGCTTTAAAAAAATATTGATTTAGAGCTGAGTGTACCACTACCCTAAAAGTCTCCTGCATTACAGACATAATCTTACTTATTTCCATTGTGGAAAAGCAATCCAACTTCCTCATGGTAATCTGGATCAATCACCCCTCCTAACATGGTTATTCCTTTCTTAGCTTGTTGGTTTAAAGCAGTAGTTCTCAACTCTCCTAATGCTGCAACCCTTTAATACAGTTCCTCATGATGTGGTGACCCCCAACCATGCAATTATTTTCATTGCTACTTCAAAACTTTAATTTTGGTACTGTTAAGAATCATAACATAAATATCTGTGTTTTCTGTTGGTCTTAGGCAACCCCTGTGAAAGGGTCATTAGACCCCCAAAGGGGTTATGACCCACAGGTTGAGAACTCCTGGTTTAAGGGCATTAGAAGCCCGAAGTGGTCAGGGGAAAGTCTGAGCTTCCAGTTCAACGGAATATTTGTTGTGGCTCCTGGCCGGAGCACTCCTGCCTCTGGAACCAAAACTTCTAGGCCAGCAGAACTTAAGGTCTCAGGAATAGGAAGCAAAAATTTTCCTAGTGGGTCACTAGGGGTGATAGTGAGTGGAACTATTCCATTTTCCACCCCTTGATTTCTGGACCCATGGATCCTGGTTATGGAGAAACCATACCATATGTTGGATGCTGATTCAAAGCATATACTGTCTTCTGGAGAACCCTGTACCAGCCCTGCAGGCTGCTGCCCCATAATTGTAACTGTGTCTGCAAGGGGCCATTCCATCTTTCTATCAGGCAAGCTTCTTCAGGATGGTGGAAACACGGTAAGACCAGTGAGTTCCATGATTGTGGGCTAACCACTGCACTTCTCTGACTGTGAAGTGAGTTCCTGGGGCAGAAACCACACTGTATGGAATACCATGATGGTGGATAAGGCCCTCTGTAAGTGGTTTCAGCAGAAGCATTACATTCAGGAAGGTAAATCCATAACCTGAATAAGTATCTACTCCAGTAAGGACAAAGTGTTGTCCTTTCCACAGAGGAAGCTGTCCAGTGTAGTCAACTTGCCACCAGGTCACTGGCTGGTCACCCTGGGGAATGGTGCTATATCTAGGGCTCAGTGTTGGTTTCTGTTGTTGGCAGATCTGGCATTCAGAAGTTGCTGGAGCCAGGTCAGTCTTGGTGAACAGAAGTCCATGTTGTTGAGCCCATGTGTAACCCCATCTCTGCCTCCACAGCCACTTTGTTCATGGGCCACTGGGCATTGACAGGAATGGCTGGAGAAAGAGGCTGACTCTCCACACAAGAGTCATCCCATTTACTTGATTATTGAATTCCTCCTCAGCTAAAGTAACCTTTTGATGAGCATTTACATGGGACACATGTATCTTCATATCCTTTGTCTTTTTGGAGAGATTTATCCACATACTTCTTCCCCAGATATCTTTCTCACCAATTTTCCAATCATGTTCTTTCCGAGTCCCTAATCATCTACCCAATCCATTGGCTACAGCCCATGAATCTGAACAATTGCACATCTGGCCATATCTCCTTCCAAACAGAATGCATGAAGTTCTGCCCACTGTGAAGATTTTCCTTCTCAGGTCTTTCAGGGTTGTCCCAGAAAGGGGTTCTAATGCTGCAGCTGTCCACCTCTGGGTGGTGCCTGCATAACATGCAGAACCATCAGTAATCCAGGCTCCAGTCTTCTCTTCCTCATCAATCAATCATAGGGAGTACCCCATGAAACTATAGGTGCATGCTTGGTAGTACATGGCATTGGGGCGAGAGTAGAAACCATAGGCATTTGGGCAACTTCTTCATGTAACTTGCCTTAAGTACCTGCTCAGGTCCAATCACATAAATGCCATTTCCATTTGATAGTAGACTGCTCCTGTGCATGCCCTACTTTATGATTTGGTGGTCAGATAACACCCAGCTCATGGTAGACAGCTCAGGTTGCATGGTAACTTGGTGGCCTATTGCCAAATATTCAGTTTCCACTAGGTCCCAATAGCAAGGCAAGAGCGGTTTTTTTTGTTTTTTTTTTTTTTTAAGGAAGAATAGTTGTCTGAAGATGATGGTAGAGTCTGGCTCCAAAATCCCAAAGGTCTCATCTGTGATTCACCTATGGGGGCCTGCCAAAGGCTCCAAACAGCATCCCTACCTGCCACTGCCACCTCAAGTACCATCAGGTCTGCTGGGTCATGTGGTCCAACTGGCAGAGCAGCCTGCACAGCAGCCTGGACCTGTTGCAGAGCCTTCCCCTGTCCCAGGCCCCACCCAGAGCTAGCAGCTTTCCGAGTCACTTGGTATCTGGGCTGAAGGAACCACACTCAAGTGAGGAATGTACTGTCTCCAGAATACAAGTAGGATTTCTATTGCTTCAGTGAGACACCACGACCTAACGCAAGTTGGGGAGGAAAGTGTTTATTTGGCTTACACTTCCACATTGTAGTTCATCATTAAAGGAAGTTAGGATAGAAAGTCAGACAGGGCAGGAACCTGGAGGCAGGA